>JALRMC010000005.1:0-294968 GCA_026120085.1 Cadophora luteo-olivacea | reverse complement strand
CGCTTATTGCTTTGGCGTGAGGGTATCTATGTCTAAATAGTAACTGAAATAGCTAAATACAAGTCGTTGAAAACGCATGATACATGATGCGGAGTGAAAAGTATGAAAGTACTCTGAAGTGAGCAGAGAGCCGATCGATGCTTATGGTACAATTCGGTGCCCACAACCCATCTATCAACATGCACCTTTCCCCTCTCCTTTCCTCGCTATCCCAGATCACAAGTCGAGAGTCTAGACTGTGACATCATTCTCATCCTTCTCTTTCACCACATCTCCATCCTTCACATCCTTCTCCACATCCCCCTCCTTCCCCTCCCCCTGCCCATGCCCATCCTTAACACTCCTCCACTCCAGCCCCAAACAACAAAAGAAAGCCGCAATCGCACAAGCAGCCGTAATCCAAAACGTGCCCCTCAACCCATCCACATACGCCCTCAACACATTCTCCAACTGATCCTCCTGTCCCAACTCCCTCAATATCTCGCGAATCTGCGTAGCTCCACTCTTCAGGAAGAGTTGGGAAGGGAGGGAGGGTGAGTATTTTTCGATGCCGGAGAGGAGCCCGTTTTGGAAGAGGGTTTGTGCTACGGCGATGAAGAGGGCGCCGCCCAGGGTTTGGAAGAATGAGACGCAGGCGGTGGCGACGGGGACGTCGACGAGGGGGAGGACGGTTTGGACTACTACTATGCCGCCTTGGAAGCCGACGCCGATGCCGGCGCCGCAGATTATCTGTGGCGGGGGTATTAGCACATCTTCTGATGTCGATTTTACATTTTTGAGGATTGGGGATAGGGGAGGGAGAGCGGGAGAGCGGGAGAGGGAGGAACGGAGACAGAACGAACCTGGTAACCGAACCACTGTGCGAAAGGCGTGTGCGTGTCGAATGTGGTGATTAGACCGGCACCGATGGAGAATAGGACCATGCAGAAGAGCATTACGGGGACGTAGTAGCCGAGGGCGGTGATGAGACCGCCGGTTACGATGGAGGAGAGGACAGTACTGATTAGGAGGGGGAGAAGTCTGTTCGGGGAGAAGGAAGGTTAGTTGATAGTCTCTTTCTCTTTCTCTTCTCTTAAAACTAGAGCACTGATTGGGAAATCTCGTTTTGTACAAGAGCGAGAGGGAGATCTTTGGGTCGAGATCTGAAGGTTGTTACTTACTGGATTCCGGCTTTCGTAGCTGACGAGCCTTTCACTGACTGGAAGTAGATGGCTAGATAGAATATAATTGCGAAGAAGCCGGAACCAACTGCGAGAATATGAGTTAGCATTTTTCTTGATCCGAAATAGGGGCAGATACGAAGAATGACGGAGGGAGGGCTTTGACTTACAGAAAAGAGCAAATGCCAGTGCACAAACCACATTCCTATTCTTGAACAGTCTCGGCGGCAGAGTCCCTCGATCACCAAGTCGAATCTGTGTGTACACAAAAATAATGGTCAACAGCCCAAAGCCGATGAAGAGGCCAATGATACGAGAGTTGTTCCAAGGGTAGGTGGAACCGCCCCATTGGAGAGCGAGGAGAAGACAGATTACGGCGGGGACTAGGATGGATGCGCCAATCAGATCGAGTTTGAGGATTCTTTGGGTAACGGAGAGGTTGTCGGGGTTGTTTTCTCGGGGAATGCGGAGGAAGAAGTAGATTACTACTATGGAGATGGCGCCGATTGGGAGGCTTTGGGTGGTGGTTAGTCTGGAGCTGTGAGATGGGGCTACGACAGAAAAAAAGCTTACTTGATGTAGAAACACCATCTCCATGAAATCTCGTCGCTGTGTGCCGTGTCAGTGCCGTAATGGAACAGTGTAAGTGAGGATGTGGCATACGTGAAGACTCCTCCTAGAAGTGGTCCAGCTACAGAAGCAATACCCCACATGCCACCGATCAGACCGAAAGCCGCTGGTCTCTTTCTGAGCGGTACTGAAAGAGTATGTCAGCCCTAATATTTAAAGAATCTCAAGTGATATGGAGGAATTTCAGGCACTTTATTTGGTGCTTTGGTGCTCTGAACCCTTTGGTCGTAGCACGTCAACAAATGGAATCAGAACTTACAGCAGTAAGCAAGAATGACGATTGCTCCTGAAAAGAGTCCGCCGGTACCCATTCCGGCTATTGCTCTTCCTACGATTAAGGCATTGCTTGTTGGTGCTGTTGCGCAGACGAGAGAGCTGAGTACAGTCGGTAAATGATGGTAATGGACATTTTTGGGTCACTTACCCGATTTCGAAGATCACTATGGCGACCATAAAAGTGTACTTGATCTATCATAACGTCAGACCTTCCCGTTCTTGCTACTCATAGAGGTTTGCCCCTCTCTTACATCAAAGATGGTGTATATCCGTCCAAAAGTTGGCTGGAGTGCTGTTGCCGTCAGGAGATAGGATGAACCATACCTTCGAAAGTTAGCATGAGTCCGAACAAAACATAAGCAAAGCCAAGCCATCTCCGCTCAAGAATCGCTTACCATCCAATATCCTGAATACTCTTGAACCGATCCGTGATCTTTGGGATAGCCGTCGAGATAATTGTCTGGTCCAGCGCCACTAAGAACACAGCAAGGCACAACGCGCCCAGAATAATCCAAAGCTTCAACCCATGCGGGTACTGCATGTCCTCTTCTGCGTCTCTCTTGGCTTGGGCTTCCTTTTCTGTCATTACCACTTCGGTCTTCTTCTCCGTTTCTGATTGTGCGCCAGATACTTCCTGGGGTCTGGTCGCATCTGCTTCTTCTCTCTTGCTGTCCTCCATTGTCGTGTCGGTTACTGTTGTTGATTTCGATTCGCTGAATCGCGGCTGCTGTTCTACTTGGGGATGCGCCATTATATGCCTTTCTGTTGTCCTTCCGTCTGGTTTGTTGTTTGAAAGAACGGATTGTCAGAGCAGGACTTCGTGCTGTGTATGGCAGGACACTGCACCGCACACAAAGGAATTTGGCTGCCTGCTTCAACAACAAAGCTGGATGATGAGGACGACGCGTCAGAACTGCTCTCTTCACAGTTCAAATTGAGTCCATCAAGTAAGCAGTCACTCAAGCTCAAGACTGTGGAGAGAGCTCAAAGCTTATATTACATTTTCCACGATCTTATTTTCTTGACGTCTGGTCTACCAGGAGCTCTTTGACACTGCTTCAGCCGCTGAACTGCTATTGGTACCCTGAAAAGTCATGCAGGGTATAGCTGCGCTAGGCCATCACTTGATTGGCTCAGTGGGCATTCCAGTGGCTTGAGAGCTGCGAATAGAAGGTGGACGGACAGTGATGTGCTCCCGATGTCCGATTCTTACAGGGCATGGTGGGTGTGTCCGGGACATTGATGTTTCTGGCCATTTTACTGCATCCCGTCGGTCGCTGGGACGGGTGTTTGCGGTGTCTGCGGGTTTTGGGGGGTTTGGACTTGGGGGCTTTTAGCAGAATCCGGGGATATAAGGTTGTGACGGGTGTTCGGGACATTCCGAAGTGGGAGAAGGATGCCGTGAGGACAGGACCCTCCATACGTCACTGCCGCATGCAGTTGATATATAACTCGAATGGGCTACATTTGACAGGTAGCAAGCGCTCGCTGGTCAGGAGTCCTGAAATGGATGCAGGAGAATGTGATGAAAAATGAGCAGAGCTGAAAAGATGCCCATATCCAGGCCACGTCATGATTCAGCCAGGCTCTCTTTCGCTGAGAGCACAAGGCTCACTCCACTCAGCAAAAGTCCCAATACTTGGTACAATACAAGGTTCTCAATACTCGGTGAGAGTATCCAGACATCCATTTGATAGAGAAGTCTCCCTCTACTGGTCAGCCTGACTGTCCAAGAAGGTTACCATCCGATTGCATGGGTTGGAAGCAAACAATACTCGATGCAAACGCTTCTGTTTGTTTCTTCTTCCTTCGTCTACCCGTTGCACGCAGCCTGACGCCATCCATGGCTTTCTGATAGAATCGATCAAATCGTCAAAGAGGAAAAGAGCAAATAGACTGCATCTCATCTCATCTTGTCCACTGCGGCAGCATACCTACATACATTTTGATCGACATTTGACGTAACACAGCCACTGGGCTTGATCTTCTTTGGAAACAGCTGGTGTTCTCAGATACCTTATGCTGTGCTTGGACGTTTCTTTCATTTGGTAGATCTCCGGCTGGGCTCTGCTTCTCTTCCAGGGTCCTGGTGGTCTCTGGCTCTACTGTAGCTCCCCAGCCCAGCCACCTGGTTTCCGAGCGCAGCAGTGCAGCAGTGCACACGTGAGGACGCGAAAGACCTCTGGCCCCTGTCTGGCGTTTCTGCAGGATTACGCAGGGAGGTGGTGCGGGGGCAGGGATGTCCAAGGCTGTCCAAGGGTGTCCACCGCCATTTTCTCATTCTTCGAATGCATGTCAGTCAACCTTGGCTTGGGCTTGATCACCTCACCTCAACTTTCTTCATTTGAGAGAAGCAAACAAAGCCCTTCTCCTCGCTTCTGTCACATTTCACCTTTCACACCGGCTTGACTTTCTCTGAGGTCAAGCCATCCTCCTCTTGGCGGTCAGCTGAACAGGTGAGTTTCCCGTGTCTATCCCCAATAAAACCTGCGGCCGGATCGCGTTCCGACCCTTGTACAGCCGTTTCTGCCATCTGCCAGGCAAGGCAAGCACAGCACAAGACAGCACAGCACAGAAGTTTGTCCTTACTTGACCGCTCTCCTTATCTCTTCAACCAACAAATGTGCAAGAACTGACTGAGAACATGTATATCAGAACTCATCCCTCCGATGCTTGCTCGCGTCTAGCCCGATTCTCGCTTTTACTCGAACTTCGAGTTCAACATCAATTTCCAGCGGAGCTTCACCTTCGAGCCAACCAACTTGCAGATATCAGCCCGCCTTGGTGACCAACAAACATTCCACTATTTATTGTACACAAGTAAGTCAATCTTCAGCAAACGCTCCTTCCTTCACCATTGATTCTACTCTGCAATCAATCTATCCGCAGCTCCTGTTTTTGCTTTAATCCTTTGTACCTACCTTCTTTTCCTCCTCTGCCAGAGCACCTACTTAAACCACTTCCTCTTCCTTCTTCCTCCGTTTCTACAACAACACCAACAGCAACTTGGTTCTTCCTCAGCAAGTACAAGGTGCTTCTACTCCTACCCTCTTCACTATTCCCTCAACACATTCCCATTCAGTTCCCTCATTCCACCCCACTCTCTTTGACAACTCGCCTTGCCTTACCTTAGCCTCATGCTGTATCTGCTTCAAGAAGCCAACAACTAACAGAAACCTTCTACACAGGAACCGCCCATCCTTTCACATTCGCCCTCTCCGAGATCTTTACGCTTGTCGTACATCGACTTGCCTCATCCGGCATCCCTTTTCGGTCCTCTTGCCGCAGGCGAGGTCACTGCTCATACACATGCACACCTACTCGCCCAAAGGAACGTCTCATCTTTGGAAGGATCAGCTTCTCGCTTCACTCCCATAAGTCACTTTGAACTCGTTCATTGTGCCTTACTGTCAAGTGCTCTAAAGACTTCTTTCTAAGCAGTCTTTGGGAAGATGTCCGGTCAAGGATATCGAGGCGGACGAGGAGGCGGCGGCGGCCGAGGAGACTTTGGGGGCGGTAGAGGCGGTGGTGGTGGTGGTAGAGGCGACTTCGGTGGTGGTAGAGGAGGAGGCTATCGCGGCGATCGTGGTGGAGGCGGTCGAGGCGGTGGTGATCGCGGAGGACGAGAAGGCGGAAGAGGAGGGTTCTCGTCCGGCCCGCCTGAGGTCAAAGTCTTCAAGTAAGTTGTTCAACAGCGCCCTTCCTGTAACGTTCATTGAACTCGTACAGAAACCCGGGCAATGCTCCTGTCGCTCCCGATACTCAGATTATCGCCATTGAGGATGCCTACATGAAGAATAGCAAAGGCATCAACGCTCTGGCAAACCTGTCCACCACCTCCCGGTTCCCTCCACGTCCTGGACACGGGACTATGGGAAAGAAGATTATGGTTTACGCCAATTACTTCAAAGTGATTGCTCCGCCCAATCTGAGTCTCACACGCTACAACGTTGAGGTCTTCCCTCCTGCCACAGGCAAGAAGTTGGGTCGGATTTTTCAGCTACTTCTTGAGCTGCCCGCATTTTCTGGAGTCGCAACCGAGTGGAAATCAATGATCGTTTCTACGAAGAATCTCAATCTTCCACCTGGTTACACCGTCCAGATCCCTTACAGAAAAGAGGGCGAGGACGAGCCTTTAGACCGAGCTGTGACCTACAATGTGAGAGTGATTACTCCACTCACATACTTGGTCTCGGATCTCATCAAATTCCTTGCCTCTCAAAATCCAGAGCCACCTTATACCCAAAAGGCAGAGGTCATTCAGATGATGAATGCTGTCTTTGGGTGTTACCCTCAAGCCCACCCCGGTGTCACCTCCATTGGACAGAACCGACACTTCGCCTTGGACCGTAGCCAACAGAACGCCCACAATATCCACGTTCTCGGTGGAGGCTTGGAATCCCTTCGTGGCTATTTCTTGAGTGTTCGGCCAGCAACCGGAGGTCTGCTTCTCAACGTCAATGTTACTCATGGCGTGTTCTTCGAGCCCGATCGCCTGGATACCTTGTTTCCCAAATTAGGTACAGGTAACAGGACCACCTTGGCAAAGAAGTTGAACAAGCTTCGCGTTCGAGTTACTCACTTGCCCGGCAAGAAGAACAAGAAGAATCAGGACATTCCTCGTATCAAGATGATCTGTGGTCTCGCACTTACGACTGATGGTCGCTCGGAGGAGCATCCACCTAGGATCGCTGTGAACTATGCTGGCCCAACTCAGGTTAGTTTCTGGCTTTCTGAAATTCCAGGTGGTGCTGCCCCTGCCGGGCCAAGCACTTCTGGAAAGGGCAAGAAATCTGGTGGCTCTCAACAGGGTGGACTTCCAGTTAACCAATATATCACCGTGTACAATTACTTCCAGAAGAGTACGTCACTGCTTGTTGTTTCCCGCCATTCCTCTGCTGACCATCTGAACAGAATACCCTCACATCCAAATCAGCGATCGCAATCCTGTGGTCAATGTTGGCAATAAGGAGCATCCCAAGTATCTCCCTGCTGAGGTCTGTGTTGTCTTGCCTGGTCAGCCCATCGGCCGCCGTCTCAGCCCAAACCAGACTCAGGAGATGATCACATTCGCTTGTCGCAAGCCGTGGGAGAATGCCAACTCCATTGTCGGAGACGGCAGAGCTGTTCTGGGATTCAATCCCACAGGCAACTCCATCGCTGGCGCCTTCGGTATTCAAGTCGGATCTTCTCTCGTGACTGTTGCTGCACGTGTTTTGTCCCCTCCGCGAATCAAGTACAAGAATGCCCGAACTAAGCAGGAGACCGTCATGGTGCCAAGATTTGGATCATGGAATATGGCCAACGTCCAATTCCATACCGGCAGCAACCTTGGCAGATGGACATACATTCATTTCACGTCAAATAGACGAGGCGACAATTTCAGTACGGCCGACCTTCAACAGAATGTTGCCAAGTTTAGAGCATTCTTGAACGCCTCCGGAATCAACGCGAATGGCTTTATCCAGGTTCCACCCCCACCCACTGTGAAGTTGTTCGATGGTGAGAATGCTCGCAACGACAGCATCATCCGTGACATTTTCCGTCGATTCCACACGGCATCACCCGAGGTCAAGCCAAGATTCGTCTTCTGCGTCTTGCCATACAACGATGTCGCTCTTTACAATAGCATCAAGACAGTTGGTGATACCAAAGCTGGGATCCACACCGTCTGTGTCGTCGGCTCCAAGTTTATGAAACAAAATAGACAGGAACAATACTTCGGTAATGTCTCCTTGAAGTTCAATCTGAAGGCCGGCGGCATCAACCACACTCTCGATGCTGGAAAACTCGGTATCATCTCCGAAGGCAAGACGATGGTCGTGGGACTTGATGTCACTCATCCCTCACCTGGGTCAAAGGAAGGCGCTCCTAGTGTTGCTGGTATTGTGGCAAGCGTTGACAAGTGGCTCGGCCAGTGGCCAGCCGATTTCAATGTGCAAACCGGAAGAAAGGAGATGGTGGAGGCATTGGAGTCCATGATGATCTCCCGTCTTAAGCTCTGGCAAAAGCGCAACAACAACGCCCTTCCAGTCAACATCATCATCTACCGCGATGGTGTTTCGGAGGGACAGTATCAGTCAGTATTGGACGAAGAACTTCCCTTGATCCGAAATGCTTGTCGTCAGATCTACCCAGCAGAGGCAACTAAGCAAAACTTCCCGAAGATCTCCATTATCATTTGTGGCAAGAGACATCACACTCGTTTCTACCCTACCGCCGAAAAGGACGCCGATAGATCTTCCAATTGCGAACCTGGCACGATTGTTGACCGTGGTGTCACCGAAGTCGGAGCATGGGACTTTTTTCTCCAGGCTCACTGCTGTCTGCAAGGTACTGCTAGATCGGCTCATTATTACGTGATTCTGGATGAGATCTTCAGAGGTATCAAGCCTACTGGCCAACACAAGAGTGCCGCAGATGCCTTGGAGGACCTCACTCACAACATGTCCCATCTCTTCGGCCGCGCCACTAAAGCTGTCAGTCTGTGCCCTCCAGCCTACTATGCCGACCTGTTGTGTACCCGCCTCCGCTGCTACTTGTCTGACCAGTTCGATCCCCAAGAGACCTCGGCCACGCCTAGTGTTGCAAGCGGCTCGACTGGAATGAAGAGTAAGGACGATCCAATTGCCATTGGCGAGGCGCTCAAGGACTCCATGTTCTACATCTAGGTATCTTCGATACTGAATACGAATTGTGCATGGAAGAGATGCGATTCAAAATTTCTCTCTTTCGCTGTGTCCTTGCACTCCTGATTTTCTGTTATGGAGCAGCTATTCATTCATTCCATAGCGAGCGAATACCACTCTTTTTGCGGTTGAGCGCAGCGGATGCGAAATGGTCACGATTTCTTTGCAAAATCTGGTGCGGGTCCGATAGTGGACAACAAGGCCATGTCGTGCAGCGGACAAAATTGTTCTCTACTGCGGTCTGTCTATCTTCAACATAAGACAGTCATTTTGACAGCTTCTACATTGGGATCCCGGGCCTTTGGGGAAGTGGAGGATACAGACACTAGCGAGCAAAAATGCTATTTGCTTTCCAACCGTGTGTCGTGACTAATTAATCGAATGTGCATTTCCTGATTAACCAAGTATAACTGCATCTTATCTTTTTAGTGGAGAGGGACATCACCAGCGCTACTCGCCAAATTGATACATGATTTCTTGCATGGGTTGCCTGATCTTTTGTCTCGAATGACTCGCTTATTGACTCCAAGAACAGTGCATTTTGATTTGAAGCCAAAGCACTTCCCTACATCAAGTCTCTTCCTCAATTGTATCTCGCGACCTCAGCTTACTATGGAAAGTTCCAGTAGAGGCCGAAGGAAATGAGATGGCTATGCTGGACCTATTCGAATACTGTTGGTTGCGTCTCGTATTTTGTGACGGGAAGGAAGAAGATCGATAAGGACTGAAAATTCTCTTTTGGTAATGATCTTGTGGGCCAGACTGATGTAAACGCTATGTTTCTCATTTTAAACTCCTCTCGACGTTTTTCACTATGTTCATATACTGATATTGTAACACTATGGTCATTTTCCCGATATCCTCACTAACAATTAAAAAGTACAAAACTGAGTTGTTTGGCACCTAATGGTTTATTCTTTCAACCCACTCTTGACCGCACTGGCTCCATTCGTACTGGACTGCGGATCGCCACCCTGCTGCTTCACAGCGTTCCCAGCAGAAGCACCAGAACCAGCCGCAGCAGCAGGTTTCTTCGCTTCCTCCTTCTTCTCCCCCTGCCCTCCCGCAGCCCCCTTCGCCTTTGGCCTCTCCACAACCTTCCCCTGCTTATCCTTCTCGCCACACCACAACCTCAAACTATAAACCCACCTCTCCCCCCAAAGATCCTCCTTCATCTTCGGCACGAAATGAAAGTCCTGCCCATGCGCTTTATACGTGAAGCCCCTCATCCCCACATTCGCCTTCGCCTTATGTCCTGAAATACACTCGAAGTTCCAGGGCTGCCACACTGGGATGTCTTCCCATTCGAGTTCTTCCATTTTGGGCACTTTGGGGAGGATCCCATCGTGGGGTGGAGGCGGGTGTTTGAGATCGACGTGTTTTTCGTCGATGGGTGAAGATCCTTCTTCCCAGCTGCTAGAGGGGAGAGATTGATATGGAGATTTCGAAGGAGAGGATGAGGAGCCAGCAGATGGGTCGTAAGCTGGCATGTCCGTGAGCTTGATCTTGCGGCCATTAGAGCGTTTCCTGAGTCCGGAAGATCTTGACGAGTGGGAGTGTTGATGCGAGAATAGGGCGTCCTGCATGGTGTCGTGCTCGACGAGGGAGGTGCTGATCCAGCAGGTTACGATGCCGTTGTCGGTTATGCTGGCTTCGAAGGGGGCGGTGTGGGAGAAGGGGAGGGTGCCGTTGAATTCCATGCAAGCGTTTGTTAGGGACGCTGCTGTGAGGGCGAGGATTATTGGGGAGGACTTCATGATGATGAGTTTATGAGATTATGATTTCTGGTGAAGCAGTGGGAAGATTTTGGAAGCATGAGAGGGAAATATGACTTTCACTTCGAGGGAAGGAAATCATGATAGGAGAGAAGAGAGAGAGGTTAGAAAGGGAGGAGGGAGGAAAGGGGGAGTAGATAAGAAAGCGTGAATACATTCCATCTTTGAGACACCTTTTCTTCTTCGTGAGATGGCAAAGGTACGCGTTTCTGATTTTGTCTTATCGCGAGTATGGGAATCGATGGATCGAAGCAAGGGAGGGGAAGTGTGGCGGATGTGGCGTTTTCTCGCTTAGTGACTCAGGGGTAAACAATGAGGTTTTCTGATAGAATCCTTGGACCTGTCACTTAAATGATGAACCCTATGTATAAGTTTGCAAGTAATATGGTCGTCTCAGGAAATTGAGGAGTATTTAAATCTCTAGTCATTGGAAATGGGGGGTTTTCAAAGCCATAACTGAGGGCGAGCCATCAAATTAGCATGTGAGACATTTGCTTCAGACTTACGCTCTGTGAAAGTATGAGAGAAATGCATCATCAGTGCTGCTGATGTTCATTTGCAATCACACCCACCGAGTAATAAACTCCACGATACACGTTCATGCTCGAAGGTATATCTGTGAATGAGATGGTGCCATTGATATCAGTTCCTTCAGGATCCAGCGGAAACGTCACCTGGCTCCAGGTTACCACAGTCTTTTGTTCTTGCTGGTTGCTGGGGATGCTGATGTTATATGCTTGGATACAATACCACAACGCGCACGCTTGAGCTGATATGAGAGTCGCATCCCAGGCTGGTGTACCATACGGCATTCCGATCCAGAAGCGACGGGTATCATTAGACACGCGACGACACCGTTGAGAGTAATGCCATGTCTCAATCGTCGTGCTGCTGTGCCATCAAAATGGTACAGTAGACCAATGAGAGCAGCCATAGAAAGTATCGAACTGCTTGCGGCAAGAATCTCGTACTTCCACCAGATTTGATGAGATATTCTGGCCGTAGTTTCGGGACCTCGCGACGCTATGGTGTTGTATTATCCCTGTGCCTCACAGTCGTTGCATCAATATTTTCGTGACGCAAGAATCCTGCGTTCTGAAAGATATCAGTCTCTCGATCTTCTTGTTCAGAGAAGTTTATTCGATTCTCTCCGCTGTCATCTGAAAAATAGAGCTGTACGCTTTTCTGGAAGTATCATCGCCGGCCTATGTTGTGTTTGTTGTTTACTGCTCTGGAAGCAAGTGTTGATCGGCTGGCCTCGCTTACAGAGACCAGTGAATATCTTTGTTTAGATGACTCGCCGAGCTTGAAACATGTCGCATGCAAGGTATTGCATTCACGGGAATGGTTCGCATCAGCAAACATAGGCCGCATATGCAGCGTGGAGAAAAAAGAGTAATTATTTCGAGATGCACATGCCAACATGCCCCGCTCATTCTCGTCCTCCATCGAACAATAACGTGGAACTACCTCGAACGCCAACCTGCTTCTCGAAATCTCAGCCAAGATACCACTATTAAAAAGAAGCGATACCGTTCCTCCAAATCATCATCTTTAATCGATACGATCCTTCTTCGAAATCGAACTGGCGCATACCCGATCCCACAATGTGCACTTTGACTACGGCGACATATATGTCCTGTAGCTGCCGAGTCCCTTCCCTCGAAACGTGCGCACGTTGTCCATCAAGTGGTTATACTCGGTGTATCGACTACCGACATACCACCTTTACGAATAGAGGCACTTGTGTTGGTATAGGCGCATGTCCGTTCATGACTATGACCGAGACGAAGCCCGTCGGACGACGCAATAGTAGTGGAAGTGAGAAGGGCGAGGATGGCGGTGGTGAGTTGAGCAGTAAGAGCCTAGGGTGGAGATGGGGCTTGGAGACTTGTGATTTTGGTTGGGGCTTTTTCTGGATCTGATTTGGAGTGGCGGCAAAGGACATGGCAAATGAGGCATCGTCGGTTCATCAGGTGAAGAGCGAACTAGTACATAAATTCTCACCAACACATGACAAACGAGATTCATGTCCTCGCCTAGGCAACATGGTCTGGAGTAATATCGTGTCCAACAGCGCAAACCCGGCCAAATTCCATCTGTGGGCTGTGAAACCATACAACACCATGAGACTAATCCTGTATCAATTTTATGTGAGTAAGGTGGCCAACGCCCACGGTTCGAATGGAGAATATTGTGACTGTAATAGCGATCATGTCTCCTCAAATCAAGACAGACCAGATGACTTCTAGCCGTTCCATGGAGGCTTTCCTAGGATCTGGCTGATCAATCAATTGCGTCGACGACCATCTCAACCAAAATGCTGTCGTTGAGCAGACAGATAGTCGATTCCAATGGCCCCAAAGCATTAGGGACAATGGCAGCTATAGTTTTGATTCTTGAATTTGTCTCTATGCCATTCGCGGCTTGAATGATGGGATCACCATCTCACCTAATCGAATCAAGAGTATCTTATAAAATTGCTGAAGTCGTACTGACAGTCCGGGCGGTTGTCAGTCCATTATTGCTGATGAGAAAGTTACGCTACTCCCCGCCAAACAGAAACTTGGAATGGAGATTCGTGCAACGGAACAGCATGAGCAAGAGGCGGCTGGAGAAATCACAAACTGTGAATTTTCGACACTAGTGATGTTCCGCAGGAGAAACGAACGGACAGATCTCTGGACTGTATGAAAACAATGGCTCATGTTCAAGCATAATGTCAAGTAGTTGTGCAGCAACGCGGCTGTTGTGTCCATATTCTCACTGCCGAACACGACCTTTCCAATCTTAACTGCTACAGCCGCTGAGATCAGACCATGTCACCCCTGCTGGAGGAGATGGCACTTCTGAGGAAGAAAGTCTCAAAGTTCGGTCGACAAGTCAGAAGAACGATTGAAAAGCTGACACTTGAGCTGCTACCGAGCTTCTGCGCTGCGCCACTGTTCTCGGCCTCCCTATTAAGTGGCCCAAACTCTGGAGGTACATCGGGAGCAACGCCAAGGAGCATTCCGCAAATCCATTCCATGGCAGATGGTGTACGCAGAAAGACGAAAGGACACGACAAGACTGGCAAATGATAGGCTGTTGGCTGTACGAGACCATGAGCTCGTAGATATACAACTACAAGGAATTTGGCTCCGAGGACTTCGACTGCTTCGATGGCATCATTCAGGAGATTTCTGCAGGATTCAGTCCATAATATTTCAATGGATTACTCAGCAGGCAGACTGGAAGAAAGAGATTCGCAGATACTATTTCCATGAGGCCGTCGAGGGAGATGATACCGAGACGGGAAGGGAGATTGATACAAGCGATGTAGAAATCAATGACGATGAATCAATAGGCAATGGAGGTCTTGAAGAAGCATGCAAAGAGACTGGCCAAGTGGACAAAAAGAAGAACACGATGGCGTTGAAAAAGAGAGGAATTTGGGGATTGAGAAGTGATGATTAGACAGCTCTGCCTTGAGATATTGCAGTGACAATAAAAATGCATGAACGGAAGGCACTCGACATTCCTCTTCTTCGTGTGTGTGTTGAAGAGACCTTTACCTCCCTGTACAAAAAATGGTACAATCAAGCAAGAGTTTGGAAATTGAAGTTTGAAGTTTGAAGTTGGGAAGCAGGAAGGCTTTCGGCTCGGCGAAACAGGCCTTCCGAGGCTCTGGCTGAACCCACTTCCTCAGCCGTGCAGCATTCCACCCTCGAATAACACGCTGAACTCCAGCCTTGCTTCTCTATCTCGACTTCGTGCAATCACAGTCTCTACCTCGTTAATTTTCATATCTCTCCAGATTTCAGGCTGTCAAAACCTTGACCATGGCGTCCAATCAGTCATCCAGCTCTCCAAACAATAATCGTAATTCTGTCAACTCGGTCCGTTCTCTACTTTAGACAGCCTAAACTACAGGCTTTGCTGATAGATGGCATATAGTTAGGAGGCGATGCTACTGCTCCTGCGGAGCTCTCTGCCGTTGTTGACGAGCTTCTGAACTCTTTGTCAAACAAGTTTGCTGGTGTTTCGAGCGAGATCTTTGCTAAGAGTAAGCACTCGCTGCATACCAAATTCGAGGGGAATACAGATGCTAATAAAATTCTTTAGTGGACGAGATGTCAAGACGATTGGATAACCTCGAAGCCACTCTACAAAGTAATAATGAGGGACGTGATGGGAAGTCCAGTCCAACAAAACAATAGCTGGAGGCGCTCGAGAACAAGTGATGAAAGGCATATCCGCGGCGTCTGGGGATGATGGGAAGGAGTTTAGGGAGTTTCCGAGGCTATCTTGGTGGGCCATACACGGTCATAATACTGCTGGGTTCACTTCAAGGTCACCATATGTTCATGATACCATCTGTTTGCGAAGCATAAAAGAATAAAAGGTTCTGAATTGCTATCAAACGCCAGTTCCCATGTCATTATTCCTGATGATATACATTTCATGCCACCCATTCTCAAAATGAGTATCTACAACTCAGACTTGCCAGCAACCTTCTCAATGAATTTTCGGAGGATGTTGGTCTTGCTGGTGAACTCATCAAGCTTTGCTGGTGCGAGACCTCCCTTCTTGAGGATACCGTCCAAACGAGCCAACTCCTTAGCAGCATAGTTATCGTTCTTGGAGAGCTTGTCAAAGACCTTGACATAGTACTCTGCGTACTTGTATTGAGCCTGGGACTTCAAGTCCGCAGCAGCCTTGGTAGCCTCACCGGCGACTTCAGCAATGCTGGACCCACTAGTGAACTTAGCTACGAGGGTATCCAGAGCTTCAATAGTGCCTGCAACAGCATTAAGTCCACCACCTGGAGCTCGGTGTGTCCCTGCCTTGCTGTTCATGAATTCAACAAGGTCTGCCTCTGTGCGTCCTCCGTTGTATGCCTCTGGAGTCGTAGAGCCCTTGGGGAAGAACTTGATGGTTGGGTAGGAGGAAACGCCTTGATCTTTGGCGGTGGCCTTTGCGTTATCGGCTTCGGCATCGACCTTTGCAATGAGAACACCCTCCTCGCTGGCAAAATCTTGTGCTACCTTCTCCCAGATTGGTGCAAGAGTCTTGCAGTCTGTTTTGGTTAGCAGTGTACATTACTCAATGTAATGGACTAAGGGTAACTTACGTCCGCACCATGGAGCGGTGAAAGCAACAATTGCATCCTGATCAGCACCAATCTTCTCCTTGAATGTCTTGTCGTTCAACATCTCGACAGCACTTGGAGCAACCTTGGCCTTCTTCGCCTTAGCACCAGTTTTCTTGTTGATGAATTCCGTCAGACTCTCCAAGTCTCTGCCACCGTTGTAGTCCTCAGGAGTCTCATCCTTTCCATTGAAGTATTTGATAGTTGGGAAGCCCTGGATTCCGAAACGTTTGCCCAATGACTTCTCAGCATCCGCATCGACCTTTGCAATACTGATCTTGTCTTTAGCACCAGAAAAGTCTTGAGCTAATTGCTCGTAAACTGGAGCAAGGTTTTTGCAGTGACCACACCATGGCGCAAAGAACTCGACAAGGGCAGGCTTTCCGCTGAGCACAATCGAATCAAAATTGCTAGGAATAAGATCGAGAACGGCGGAGTTATCGTAGGTTGGTGGGGGTGCCCCGGGACCTTTGGCAAAGGATAGAGTGGCCAGGCCAGCAAGGACGAGGCTCTTGATAAGAACCATTATGAATTCGTGGTATGTGAAAGTTGTGGTATTTTTTGTATGCGGTGGGAAGTGGTACTTTGCCGAAATTTCGTGGTTTATTTCAAGGCTATCTGGATTTCAAATCCTGAGATATGGACACTTGTTAGCTGAGCTCCCCTGTAGGTGGCGAAGCTTGACCATAGCGGCGGCAAAAGGAAGCTAAAAACTACCTCAGTTGATATCACGTGAACAGCCTTGGTTTTGCAGCCTCACTCCGAGCTCACTGTACGCATCTTGATCTCTGTACATGTCCAAAATGGAAACGGACTGCAGGTTATCTTCATTAATACAGCTTTTGGCCCAAGCATCAGAAAACGCAGATTTCTCGTCTCGATGTTCGGGAAGCCGAGGACTGGCAGGGAATTGCGAGGCACAGCACTTTGGTTGATCCACCCCGCTATAATGCTGACAGGCTTCACGTAACAATTGAGACGGCCCTCGTTGAACTTCAGGAGCCTTGAAGATGAACATCTGGAAGTATAAGGACCTTTCATATCAGTAATCAATCACCCATCTGTTGTGCAGATCAGGCCAGAAAGAAGATGAGTCTCGTCAAAATCGGGGTCAGTCCCACAGTTTGTGAGCCATGTAAGAAACGCAAGAAGAGCTGCAACAAAGCATTGCCAAGTTGCTCGAGATGTAGCAGGTCTGTTTATCTTCTCAAAGGCTTCTTGCTTGCGCTAATTGAAATGTAGGTTGTTCGTAAAATGCTCCTATTCTGGTGATCGTGCCGAGCTTGCCAGTCGTCCGCCTGTACTTCCGCCTCTGCACCTGATCAGTAACTCGATTCCGGGACTTATGGTTTCTGCAAGCCTCCCAGGGTCGTGGGACTATCCATATGGCAAGCCTAGCCTGGGCCTCACCACCGACAACCAAGTGTCATTGCAAGCTCACAAGCTTCTCAACGCTATTTCTCGAAAGCACGGAGACGTAGATAAGTTCTGTGAGATGTATTTCAGGAAATTCCACTCTACCTTGCCGATTCTCAACAAGGCGCTTTTTCATTGGCAACGTGAGAATTTACCATCGGATTCTCACTTCTCAACCCTGCTCTTGGCTGTGTTTCTCATAGCTCAAATGGTCGACCAATCGAGCGCCGACGCACATCGATTCGATCTGTATCCAACTCTCAAAAGCATCCACTCCCTGCTCCAATCCACTGGAAATGTTTCACATGAACTTATCCAAGCCGGGATCTTGATCAGCTCTTTCGAATACTGTCAAGGGCTCTTCCGAGAGGCATGGATATCAATAGGAATTTGTGTTCGAATGTCACAAATTTTGGGTCTTCAAGAATCGATCCGAAAATCATTACCAAAGAAAGAAGACTCGCAGACAATGCTCGAAACAGAACGCTGTATATGGTGGGCCATTGTCATTGTGGAAAGGTATGTGCATGAGATATTTGCTGAGATTGCTCTGGCTGTTACAGAGTTGTCTGACTCTTGAGCAGGAATATCAACAGTGCATGGAAGAAAAGCGAGCTTCCATGCGCATCTAGTCCCCCACAATTGGAGGACTATCTACCACTCACTCCCACAGGCGAGGATCGCCTTCGTGAGGATCTAGTTCTACCCCAAGATCTAGATGCCGCTTGGTCATCAGCTGGTCCGCTCAATCGAGAATTTACAAAATTCGGTCCTTTCGCTGCCGCCGTTCAGTCTACCTACTTGTCTGGACTTGTTGTTCGTCATGTCCAAGATGACATTCGAGATTCAATCACGAGGAAGAATGATGCGGCCAGACTTGAGGGTGCGCTTCAGTCGTATTTGTGTGCATTAATTCCACCTGCGTAAGTCCCATGCCTATCGAGTGACTTTGATTTGCAAGAGATCTCTCTGGTGGTGTTGATTGAATTAGATAAAAAGAGCTGACTAGCGACTATCAGCGGGGAGGCGAAAGGCAGTTACTGCGGCGCCTTTGGAATCCGTACGTGGTAAGTTCGTCTTCACTGTTACTTCATACGCAGGTACTTACTCCAAAGCTAGCATGGCGTACTATTTTCATGATCATGAGTTTGAGGTTGCCTCTACTTCTGGAGATACCATGGGGGCTTCGCGTGCAAAGCTGGCGATCGAATCCATGGTACGCACAGCTATCAGCATGACGCGAGTCGGCTACACTGGATCTCCCATCGATTTCCATGGCCTAGCCTACTGGTCTCATCGGCTTATACCAGATACTGCTATGATGCATATAAAATACGGAGAACGAGACGACGACTGGCAGTCAGGCCTTGACTTGATGAAGTTTTATCTCCGTGGTCTCGAACCCAGATTCAAATTATACGGTAGGAAACATGAATCGATCATCCGCGACTAAAGCAGCTAATGATTCCGATAGCCAATTATCTGAGAGATGTTGAAGCAGCAGAGGAAGCTGCAAGAAACATTTGCCCTATAGAAAGACAGGTCCATCCTCAAGGTTCCACTCCTTAACCACTTTCCTTCAGACCGAGGCCGTCTCCGCAGGTCGCATCAAAAACTCTTTAAGCTCACCAAATCCCTTTAAAATGTCGTCCTTCTTCTCGGCCCACTTCTTTGCGCTATCGTCACCCAGCTTTCCTTGACTCGCCTGTATCATGTCCCATGGCATGCCACCAGTTACGGGTTCATTCTTCGCAAACGCCAGCATTGGTCGTGTTTCGACAACATGAACGTACATGGACTCTAGCGTGATCTTCAAATTGTCGCTAGCCTTATCCCCTCCCATTATCCCATAACTTATTATTAGAAACGGTTTGCCTTTGATCTCGTTGTAGAGATAGTCGATTGCATTCTTGACACCTCCTGGTGCACCGGCATTCTGGGGGGAGCGGAAATCAGCCATGTGTCATTGATACATATCAACACTTCACGTCTTTCCTAGAGGACATCTGAGAAAGAAGAATTTGGCCTACATAGCATGCTGTCACCAGAACGTAGCCATCGTACTTGGCAATTTCCGCGCTCCAAGCCTTGCTATGCTCATGAGCGAACTGTGCAATGTATGGGACAGTCGCGGGGATGACCTCTTCATCGAAGACAGGCAGCTTGAAGGTAGAAATATCGACTTTCGAAAGTGCGAACTGGACAGCGTTGGGGGATTGGGAGAGCTGTTCTTCGAGAATGTTCTGGACGAATTTGGTGACTTGAGGTCCAATGCGGACGGCGCGAGTGCTGCCTGTGATGATAGCGATCTTCTTCGTGGTAGAATCCGTCATGGTGTATGGCGTTGTAGGAATTTTTCAAGTCTGATGAGGGGAATCCAGAGTAATTAAGGAAGGTGGTTCTAGCAACTTTGATGTGGCAGTTCGAAAAGTTTGAAGAGCGACCTTCTGGCTCTTATAGTGAGCCATGACAAGATATCTCCGCACTTTGCTTCGCTGTGGAATTCTCTCATTCGAGTCCTACAACTTCTCATCCATCCCTTCCCTAGCCAGTATACATATGTGAAGCTGCTGACATACCGTAAAGCTTTCTTGCCAATAGAGCGAACCCGAGATCATTTACAGCTAGCTAGTTAGCATGGGGCGGCTGTAAGAGCGGAAGTTTGTGATGAGACATGCGGCAAAGCATCAGCACTAAGTGGGCTCTCGCAACTTCTTGCCGTTATAGCATATTTACTGACGCTTGAAAAATAATTGTCTATAAATCTCAATAGTAAAATTTCTGCGGCATTCGAATCTCTTATTTTTTGCTTCATTGCTCTCCAAATATTGATAATTTTCTCAGATTTTTCCTGAAACCAAGTTCTCCAAGAACAAAGCTCCGTCTATCACTCGATCAATACTCCTTTACCTCCGAGCCTTGTATCCTTTAAAATACCAAGAATCGCAATACGCAATGTCCACCACCAGCGACTCTTTCAAAACTCTACCAGCGGGCATGCGTGACCCTTCGCGCCGAACACTCACAAACCACCTAATAAAAGACGAAGCCTACATCGAAAAGTACGGCGCCGAGACCAATGGCGCATACACTCAGGTCCGCGTTGTTGTGGCTCCAGGAGGAGGAACACCTCTCCACTATCATGGCTCATACGAAGAACACTTGACCTGCACCAATGGATTCCTTAGCTGTGTTGTTGGGAATAAAATACTCACATTTACATCCGGCGAAACTGCCATAATACCAATCGGCACGAAGCACCGCTTCTTCAATGCCTCTGAGAAGGATAATGTGGAGTTCGTGGCAAAGGTGGTGCCGGCTCACGAGGGCTTTGAGAAGAGCTTGTATATTTGTTATGGGTTGGCCGAGGATGGAGAGTGTGATGAGAAAGGACTGCCGAGAAGTTTTGTACATTTGTGCTTGATGGCGGATCTGGGAGACATGAGATGGCCCGGTTTTATGCTTGTTGCGGGCTTGGGAAATATGCTTGTCAAGGTTGTGGCGGCGTATGCAAGATGGACTGGTGAGGAGGAGAGATTGTTGAAGAAGTATTGGTATTGAGCTGCGATAGTTCTGCCGTAAACTGCCCGAGCACAAATACAAATAGGACTAGTTTTTAGGCGTGCTAAAATAGTATCTTCTTTTACGGGAAATGACATCGGGAGCCCGAAGATAGGTAAGTAAACAAACGATCCTTGCCAATGTCTTCCACTCTGTGGAAATATCTCTCAGCTCGCGGCCACACTCGTCGATGGCTATGAAGATACACTGCTAAGTTGACAATCAAGTCGGTTGACAGATTCCCTGCTTTTTTTTTTGGAGCAAGTAGATGTTGAGCTTGCCTGGTGTTTGCTGGTGACAAAGAGGGGCTTTCGCTTAGCTACAAGCTCGACGCCCCCTATCTTAGGGCCTTCGCGCTAAAGTGGAGGGCTAAAGAGGCAGTGATGCGCTTCATCACAATTCGACACGTAGTATTCTAATACTGGGAAAAAGGTGTAGTATTTGTTGAAGGTCTGCTCTATCGATAGTTGCTACTTCAATCAAGCTTGATAGTAAAATCGCAGAACTGCCTTTTTTGAAAATCAGGTTAACACTGCCATTCTGTCGCTCTCTGATGTGCTAAATGTTCACTAGCCACTAATTCCCGATAGCATCATAGACTCAGTTGATGCACTGCTCTCGTCAGTACACCTTCGAATTGAAGAAGCCACAAAGGACACTCACGCATCTTGGCTCTCCGCCATCACCACAGCTTCCGCCGGTCCTCTGGCAGTCCCCTCGCCATGTTTGGAATTGCGAAACCTGGCCTGAACCGGGAATACTGTTGCACTTGTCCCTTATCAGTGAAGGCGATCTTCGGAGCAAAACTTATAACTTACGCAAAACAAATCTCTTCCACCCGGCTGAAAAGGTGGACATTAGTTAGTGACTCGTTTAAACAGGCAAGGGGAAACATACACAGCTCCTGCCATCGATTCTTACGCCACCATCACACCAGTCGGCATAAACGCCAGACGTGAGGGCAATAAAACCTGAGAGGAGGATTGTGAGACGCATTTTGAGAAAGACTCTTTATATGTGGTGCCAAAATGAATGGAGGATTCGTCTAAGTTGTCGATGAAGTAACCATAACAAGTCAGGAGGATCTCCTTCTTTATAGAGTAGGCACCTCGGAATCCCTCATATGGAAGCTGCGGATGAATCAGCCATGTGATCAATATTCAAATTCACAGATATTGAAAAGCCTTGTCTGCTACTGACTGACTAAGAAAAACTGGGACAACTCTCTTGGTCTTCGAGTCATGTTCTTTTCCGCTTAGATGAAGAGCTACTGTATGTCTTCAATACTACGATGAGGTACGCTAGACATCAGAATATTGTGTCAATCATATACAATATGTTCCGTGGCTCTGTGTCGCTTGTAAGTATGTAAGTCAGTTCTAGGAAAATGCGACGTCCTCGCGAACAAGGTTTGTGGAAACTAATCTGGCGAGACTTGGCAGCCTTCCACGAGGTGAACAGGACTCCCAAGAAAGTCAAATAGAGTACGGGCCAAGATGCTTCGGTTTATGCTTACTTATAAAGCCGTCTTTCCATCAGGACGGAGGAACCTGAGTGCCGAATGACACGTATTTAGAAGGCTAGGCCGAGAGTTGCAGTTCGATATGTTGGCAAGAAATCTAGTAAATCAACAATTTCTCGCTTCCCTAGGCAGACCATTCGGGTACCTACATCTGCCTTCATGGCTCGTGGGATGAAGCACACACTAATGTTAAGCTTAATACCCGTAGTACCGTATCTTTGACTTTATCACCATTTGAATTTGTAAAGTTAATGGGCAACTGGAAAACCCCGAACACGTTTCAGCGTTGAAGCGGAGCAAGAAGACATCTCGCCTCAACTCCTGAAAAGCTCAAAAGCGAAATATACTAAGGTACTGATTTTGATCTCCGCAACTATTAGGATCCACGATATCAGTGTATCTTGTAAGTGAAAGTGAAGTGCCGAGGGATTGGTCTCAGAAGACGAACAAGTACCAATATCATCGAGAAGCGACGACGCCGAATAGAGGTCAGATTTAAGTAAATCCAGTATATCATGCAAGGACAAGAAATGCGAAGATTTAATTGAAAGGACAAGAGCAATGGACACTACTACATCAATCATCAATGACTGGAATGATTCCATGGTGCATTGGAGAGCTGCCTTACTAGCTTCAATGTACGGAGATACTTCCGATGTGCTTGCCAGGCTGGTTTTAAGTGCAAGTGGATCATAAACACACGTTATCACGCCTGATTAGGTAGCTTGATGTCGCGAAGTGAAAAAAGCAGATCTATCAGACCACGCTGCTTCGTCCGCGCACTCAATTTCATGCCACACCCTGAATAGAGGCATCGCATAAATCAAGACCCACGATACCTGACGGATTTAGCGGTCACGCATAAATTCCAGTGGATGAATTTAGCGCTGTCAGGGATCGCCAGGGATCAATTGGCACTGACTGGCGCCGGCAAAGGAGATCTTTGTGGCGCAAGCGGGCCAAGCCTAACCTATTACGCAGACGACCCCGAGAAGCAGCACAACACGGCACAGCCCAGAACAAGAGAATTGAGCAAAACATCTTTGTCGCCCCTCACTTCTTGTTTTTGAAAAGCTTACAGGCTCAATACTGGATGCATCGTGAGCATCAACCACAGTACCGAAACACTGGCGGCAGGAGCACTTACGAGGATACGGACGACTTCACCACGGATCACTGACCAAGTATTCGCTGTCTCATGACCACAGCACACGATACAATGTCTACAACCATGACAATGACGATGTCGCAGGCGCAAGGTGCAGCAGTATCTGCGTGCCCGAACTGCGGCATTGGTCTTCCTGATCACTCGGCCATAGCAGTGGATGCACAGAAACAAATCGAGGATCTCCAAGCCCAGGTCCGACTGCTAACACAGAAGGCCACGAACGCAGGTTTGTACTCCTTTCTGCCCTTTATTCCCTCACAGTTGAGCTGCCACTGATATATGGACAGTCGACAGGTGGGCAGACTACGAAGACGAGATCCAAGAACTGAAAGCACAGAACGCTCGAAACTCCGAGGAAGCAGCCCGCGCAGAAGCCAGCAGTCCAAACCGATCCTCCTACCTCCCCGTGCAGAATCGCCTCTCCTCATTCCTAGCACGAAAATCAACACCGAATCTCAAGAGCCCTGCGCCGCCTAATACACCTTCAGCTACGGACCTGGCAGCTGCGTTGACAAGGGAGCAGGCATTACGACAGGCTGCAGACAGGAAACTCGATGAAGCGAGTGGAGAACTGGAAGAGCTGAGCGCGCAGCTGTTCATGCAGGCCAATGAGATGGTTGCGACGGAGAGGAAAGCACGCGCAAAACTGGAAGAACGGGTTGCGGTATTGGAAAGTAGGGATGGAGAGAAGAGGAAACGGTTGGAGAGGCTGGAGGGAGCAGTTGCGAGGATTGAGCGGGTTAGAGGATTGCTTGCGCCGGGGAGATGAGAGAGTTCGACGTTTCGAGACGGATAGTATTGCGAGTAGACCGTGTGGCCGTATGCACAAACTGGTCAAATGCGGTGTGAGGAAATATGTTGGACTACGCACTTCTGGAGGAGTATGGAAGCTTGGACGGCGGAAACGAAATATGGTTAGGGATAATAAAATCCCGGTGGCAGCAGAATACCTCCCGTCAAAATTTCGACACAACGAGATATCACCTACCTTCGACGAACCACCCAGCCTCATTCTGGAGGTTCCGGATCTCGAGCCCTGGATAAACGAGCTCTGGCACGATTTTCTGATCGAGCCGACTCCTTACTTGGTGGCGTCCGCAATTTCATACCTTGGGTTTGTATTGCTTGTTTCGCGGTATTACAGTACCGTTTGGCAGCTTTTATGCTTCCTGTTTCGATTCGTGCCTTGGGACGA
The DNA here is from genome assembly GCA_026120085.1 of Cadophora luteo-olivacea. Classification (NCBI taxonomy): domain Eukaryota; kingdom Fungi; phylum Ascomycota; class Leotiomycetes; order Helotiales; family Ploettnerulaceae; genus Cadophora; species Cadophora luteo-olivacea. The sequence continues at coordinate 270,445 of JALRMC010000005.1, read as the reverse complement.
GGACCTTGGTTTGGGCTAGTGTGTTTGATTTAATATTCTATGCTGTAAGAGTATCATGTGCATGGGTTTTGGAGTTCTTGTTCCTGTTGGCATAGATACCTGGACTGGATTGGCGTGGAGGATTATGAGAAGGCAATAATGGAGCAATGGAATGATACCCGGTTCTTGTATATATTACAGCACCAGTCTGAATGGAAGATACTTTATGCTCCCCAAAGACCGAGAAAGTTTAATATCCAATGCTATGGTATCAAGGGTGCTGAGTCTCGCTATCGAAAATTCATTCAATTATCAACGATCTATCCTGCGCCCAGAAAATGCACCAAAACACCTTCAAATCATCGCATTTTCAGCTTCCCAGCCATATTCTCTACTTTCCAATGGTCAAAAACAACCTATCTCCCACATCTCCCAGTCCAGGCTTGATCATACCACGATCAGTGATCTCTCCATCAACACCTGCAACCCAAATCTCGACTCCTTCCGGCCACTCGTTCGCCGCCTTCTGCAGACCTGGAAGAGCTCCTAGGATTGCAATAACGATCACTCTCTTCACTCCCCATTCCTTTAGTGTTTGAATAGCTGCTGCGCATGTTCCACCTGTAGCGATAACTGGGTCAAGCAGGATGGCTAGTTCTGAGGCGCCAGAGTTGGGTGAGTCGGATGGGGTATTGGCTGCGGGTCGGTGGTAAGGGAGGTTGTTGTAATATTCGACTGGCTCAAGGGTTGTTGGCTCTCGGAAAAGTCCTAGGTGGTGGACTGGAGCTGGGTTGGGGAGGAGGGTCTGGATTGCTGAGTGTCGTTAGCTTGTTGACCTTCAATAAGTGATGCAGCCAAATTCAGCACATGAGGGGGTGTTATACCATCTAGCATTCCAAGTCCAGATCGTAGAATCGGTACTACTGAGATCGTTCCTGGGGATACAGTGGTTGTGTTGTATTCATATCCTAGGTGAGTTTTGGCCTAGAGAGTGGAAAGTCAATATTGAACTGCGGGGGCGGGGTACAGATGATCATAAAGTGATCTTTGACATACAGATTCCCCTTTCTTAGTAGTGAGACCTGCAGCTGTAGCTTCACAGGCTACAATCAAAGCGATCTCATGGACCAGCGCCTTCGTCTCCCGGGCATTCGTTGTGCTCTGACGAAGCTGGGAGAGCTTGGCTTGGAGACACGGATGCGTGGAGATATGGACAGTGGGGGGTAAATCGAAAGACATATTGCTGTACTATTTCAAAAGGCAAGTGAGCTATTCGTATATTTCCAAGGGTGTTTCTTCCTTTTCTTTTGTGGGATAAAGGTCAGAAACAGAATCTAGAACGGGGAAATGGTTCCTGAAGTGAGGACGGTGAGATGTGGTGAGCTTCAAGTAGCCAACCAAGAGTGGATGCAAGCTCCCCTGCATGAACATTCCGGGGTCGGAAGCGGCCGATAACCGCTTATCGATATGGGGACTCTGATTGGCTCACCATTTTCGATGTCATTGTTGACGTCGGCACGAGTGGGGATCTTTTTCCATGTTCAGTCCTGGAGAGGGACGATAATTTTCAGAAATCATTATGGCGGTCCGCAATATCATCAACATCGATTGTGAGAGGAATACAAGAGAACAGGCTGCCAAGGGCATATCCAGCGCAAGCCTCGTCTTATGATGGAGATCTCAACATCGGATGGTGTATCAGGTAGTGCTGCAGTGAAGCACAGCATGGCACACTCGATGGGATCCAAGGAGGAGGAAGAACCTGGGAATATGGGGTCGTACGATGCTGCAGACGACACATCGAATGATCACGAGCATGGAGAAGGAGCAGCATTTTCATCGAATCTGAATGCAACTTCCAGAGGCCGGACTGGTGTAGAAGGCGACAACGGAAAGGGTGATAGAGGTGCATCAGGCAAGCAGAGACTTGCTCGACCAACATCGCATGCATCGCGCATATCTTCACGAAAAGCGCGCGCTGATGCTCGTCCTGGAGCATCGGGTAATTACGACGTGCCGGACGACTATGTCAACCTAGATGAATTGGCAGCTCCATCTCCCGTTGAAAATCCGGACGAAGGACCATTATATCGGCATATATCTTTGGAAGACGCAAGAAGTAGGGAACAGGAATATCGAAGGAGCGAGGAGATCAGAAGGAAGGCTTCGAGGGAACGCTCTGAAGGAATCAAGAAATCCGAGGAGAAAGAGACACATAACGTCTCAAAACTTGCCACGCAGCTCTACGTAGTATCGTACCTGATTTTGTTCTCCCTACTTGGTACTTTGGCTCGACTCGGCCTACAAGCTCTCACTTTCTACCCTGGTGCTCCGGTTGTATTCAGTGAATTGTGGGCCAATTTCGGAGGAAGTCTTCTCATGGGGTTCCTGAGTGAAGACCGAATGCTGTTCAAACACGAATGGGGAACGCCCAAATACCATCAAGAGATACAAAGGGCGAAGAAGCAGAAACAGGATGAAGAGAGTGGTTCAGGATCAGACCAGTCTGTTGACTTGCAGGCGGCTAAGAAGGCGCATGCGGCAACGAAGAAGACAATACCTCTGTATGTGGGTCTTGCTACTGGGTTTTGTGGCTGCTTCACTTCATTCTCATCCTTCATTCGAGACGTGTTTCTGGCGCTGTCGAATGGTCTACCTACGCCTCTTAACCATCCTGCGGACTATAGGCCTGTAACTGCAACAGTGGGCTCCACGGTGCCGAGAAACGGAGGATATTCTTTCATGGCATTGCTGGCCGTCATTATCATCACAGTTGCACTTTGCATATCAGCTCTGCACATTGGAGCTCATCTCGCCATCGCCTTGGAACCATTCACGCCTAGCCTACCATACAGATTGTCTCGCAAAGTTATGGACCCATTAGCAGTTTTCTTGGCCTGGGGATGTTGGTTAGGTGCCATATTTCTTGCTTTGTTTCCACCTGACAGAAATGCTGCTCCTCCGGAAATCTGGCGCGGCCGTGCAGTTTTTGCGTTGGTCTTCGCTCCTCTTGGATGTCTAGGACGTTTCTACGCGTCGCTTTACCTCAATGGTAAAATCTCATCATTCCCGCTAGGAACGTTCGTGGTGAATATCTTCGGCACGGCGATTCTAGGAATGAGCTATGACCTGCAACATGTTCCTCTTGGGGGCGTCATCGGCTGCCAGGTCTTACAAGGCATTGAAGATGGATTCTGTGGGTGCTTGACAACTGTCAGTACATGGGTTAGCGAGTTGAGTTCGTTGCGCAGGAGGCATTCCTACCAATATGGCGCAGCGAGTGTTATTATAGCGTTGTGCTTCATGATTGTCATCATGGGTAGCATGAGGTGGACCATAGGCTTCTCGGACTTGCAATGTGTAAAATAGATACCAGGTGTATTACTAATCTAATGCTCATAATGTTATTCAGCTAGCTTTGCGGGCTGAAGATTTGCGCCTTTCTATCGAATGTACGGGACCTTGGATGCTGTGCACTGGGGTTTGTGTTCTCACATGAGCAGATATGCAGACTGCCGCAAATGCTGTGTTTACTCGGTTGATAGTTGGAAAAATTCCTCGTTTCGGGCCTGCAGTCAACTGAGCGAGCTTCGTACACTTTTCAGACAAGAGCTCTGACATGCGGTCATAAGGATAGTTGTTGCTGGAAGCAATCGTTGGAAGTGCTCGGAAGGCGTCGTCAGGATTCGTTAGCATGGATGTGCTAACGGCAGCCAGAGAAAAGAGTACAATAGCAGGAGAAAATTGATCAGACTCCAACGTATCAACCAACGAACGTCGGGTCTCAAAAGTCGTACAAAGTGTTGGCATCATGCAAAGCGATTTCGGTTAGATGTAATTGTGGGTTACAGCAGCTTCGAATTCATCCGAGATCCAGATCTGCCGAAAAGTCGCGATGCACCATCCCGTACGTATCTCTGGACACATTATCAAATATACGAGCTTTGAATCTACTCTATACCTACGATATAGAAATTTGCTTCGTTCTGGATCACGAGATAAAATAAGGGCCATGCAACAGACTGATCTGTTAGAAGTCAAACAAAGCGCCCCCCATCTTCGGCCTTTAACGGGTTAAATCTTTTACGAACTCGCATGCTTACTTTGACTCCGCCTCGAGTCTGCCTCGTCCTTCTCTTCGGTTAGCATCCCGATAACCTGACATCCTCCTCCCGCAACAAGAAGATCGTCCGTTGTTATCGGAAGAAAATACCAACACACTACCTGGATACGGCAGCTCGTCACTTTAAACTCCTGCCAAGCACCCTGCCAAGCAGCTGAACCCCTGAAACGCCACTCCCTTCTGACCAACCACACGCTGTCTCGGCATACGCGATTTGTACTCCACAAAATGCTATTTCCACCTTCCTTTTTGCGCGAGGCAACGCCGACAATCCACGGCGAAGCTTGCAGGAGGGGAATCTCTCAAATCTGTGCTGTCCTCCAGTCATGCTTCCCGCTAGAGCGACGGCAATGTAACCTTCCCATGCAAGTGACCGTGCAAGACTTGCTTGGCAAATGCTTCGAAGAGCTTCAGTTGGTTGGCAAAAGTGCCCGGCTCACAACAGGACATCCAGGTACCGACTCCGACCAGTAGCATGCTCTGTTTGCTCGGTCTCATCTAAAGAAGCTGCCCGATGCTCCTCCATTTCCTTCTTTGTGCTTTCCCGTACCATGGGATTGCCGTTTGGAAAGCAATCTTCGAGGATCGTACAGTGAACTATTACTGCAGTAGGTACCTGACTGCGCTCCCACTCTTCTCTTATCGACTTGCCTCCTTGTGGCAGATCTGCATGGCCCGGGTCAAAGGTCCCTGCACGAGCTGTCCCAGTTACGGTAGGTGCTATTTGCTCCTCAATCTAGGTAATTACTACTTCTCTGCAGGCAGAACATGGGGCAGAGAAGCTTGATAAGAGAAAGCTCACCCCGCCACTTCATTCTTCTCTCGTCCTGTTTACTTTTCCTGTCCTTTCATTCATTTGTTTGGATATAAGGATAGGCTCTTGGGTTGTTTGGTCTAGAAAGAACTATAGCTTCAATCGCTGTCTATAGTTGAGATTAGATCTTTCCACCATGAGGTCTTCAATTGTTACTGCCATCTCGGCATTGGCTTGTCTTGTCTCTGGAAACCAGTTCAAGAACTTGGGCAGACTGCTTCCTCCTCTTGAGGATGCTGACGTTCTCGCTGCTGATATTGCTGCAGCACCAGTCAATACGACCGGATCTGGGTTCTTTACCCAGTTGCTAGACCACGACAATCCTAGCAAGGGAACCTTCCAACAAAAGTTCTGGTGGAACTCAGAATTCTGGGCTGGGCCAGGCTCGCCTGTAAGTACCTAGCACATCCCAACATGTTGAAAGTGAAGCTAAATTATCTGCTCTAGGTTGTATTTTTCACCCCAGGTGAAATTGCTGCTGGTGGATATGGTGCTTACTTGACCAATGTCACCATCACTGGTCTCTATGCCCAAGAGATCAAGGGTGCTGTGGTAATGGTAGAGCGTGAGTAGCCTTCTGAACCTAGTTGAGCAGATCACGGTTTACTAATTACAATACAGACCGTTACTGGGGCGAATCTTCTCCTTACGACACTCTCGATGCCGAGACTTTGCAATTATTGACTTTGCACCAAGCCATTCTGGATTTCACTTACTTCGCAAAGACAGTCGCCCTCCCGTTCGACACCGACCATAGCTCCAATGCTGATAAAGCACCATGGGTATTTTCTGGCGGATCTTACTCCGGTGCATTGGCAGCTTGGACCGAGAAATTGGCTCCAGGTACTTTCTGGGCATACCACGCATCTTCTGCGCCTGTTGAGGCTATCTACGATTACTGGCAGTACTTCACTCCTGTACAGGAGGGTATGCCAAAGAACTGTAGCAAGGATATCACAGCAGTTGTTGAGTACATGGATGATGTTTTCATGCATGGTAAGGAGTCCGAGAAGCTTGCTCTCAAAGCCCAATTCGGTCTGGAGTCACTTGACCACTACGACGATGTGATGGGTGTTCTCGAATATGGCCCATGGCTGTGGCAGTCCAACAGCTTCTACTCCAATTACTCCGGCTTCTACCAGTTCTGCGATGCCATCGAGGTAAGTCATTCACTAGGAAGACATAGTTCCAAATACTTACTAGAAACAGAACGTGAAAGCCGGAGCTGCAGTCACTCCAGATGAGAACGGTGTTGGACTTGCTAAGGCGCTTCCAGCCTATGCCAACTGGGTGAACGAGACCTTCATCCCAGGCTTCTGCCAAGGTTACGGCTACGAAGATGAGCGCGAGACCAAGTGCATGGACACTTACGACCCAACCAATGTTTTCTTCACCAACCGAGCCGTCGACAATGACATCGATCTGCAATGGCAATGGATGCTGTGCAACGAGCCATTCGGCTACTGGCAAGACGGTGCGCCTCGCCACGAGGTGACAATCGTTTCCCGTCTCATCAACGCCGCATATTGGCAGAGGCAGTGCAATTTATTCTTCCCTACCGTCAACGGCTTCACATACGGCTCTAACCTCTCACCGGATAACAATGTCCACCAAGTCAACAAGCACACTGAAGGATGGAGACTCGAAAAGACCACTCGTCTCATCTGGACCAATGGTCAATACGACCCCTGGAAGACCTCGGGTATGAGCTCTGAGTTCAGACCTGGTGGACCGTTCCCCGGAACCGAGACCGCGCCTTTGCAGATCATTCCCGGTGGATTCCATTGCTCTGATCTCAGACTCAAGAATGGAGTGTTCAATGCAGGTGTGCAGAAAGTTATTGATAATGAGGTTGCACAGATCGTGAAGTGGGTTGAGGAGTACCCAAAGAAATAAATGACCTAGTTTTGGAATTTAATACAATAATTAGCATCTTGATGAAGGGATAAAGTTCAACAAATCCCCCAAAACCGATCGGGGCAAATTATTTTGATCACCCGTCACGTGCTAAACTACAACCTAACTTCCCATTCTTAGGCTGTGAATGATCCCGAAGCGTTGAGAATTGATCAACGCAATAGCAACATGGCTCTCGGGCATTAGGGCTGCCATGTGAGCTTTTGCTCCATGATGTGTTTCTGGGAAGTGAATATCAGGTTTAGGTGGTCGGTCATGGAATGATTAAGCGAGCCTTCGGAGTATCGACCCATGCGAACAAGGAGACACGGAAAGGATAGTATTGAACATGATCGCAGACTGGCGACAGCAAACATAATTTTTGCTGCATGTGCTATAAGTGCGTAAAGCTATATACAAGAACATATCACAGTCATAAACCTTCGTCATGCCTCCAAACACTGCAGATCATATCTCACTCATAAACATAGCAAAAAGGCCCATCAACAATACTCATCAGATCCTTCAACTGATAAACCTTCGAAACCAACGGCGTCAAGTCTACCGTATCCGTCAACTTCTGCTGCGTTCCGCCACCAAACATGGACGTTCCACCAGCAATAACCTGCATCCGATTCGGCAGATCCTGACTCTGCCAGATCGTCCAAGTCCGATCGATCATGCCATGATGCAACCAGAACGCAGGATCGTTAGGCGAGGTGTAGAAGTCGCCACCAGGGTCGGCACCGATTGTGAAGTGGCCTGCTGTGTGTACGCCGGGTGAGGCCTGCATTGTGTCTTGGAAGGGACCGATGGATTTGGCGTTGTTGATCAGTTGGGCGATGAGGGCGGGTGTGGCTTGGTTCTTGCAGAGGTAAGGGCCGATATCACGTCTAAGACATCTTGGATTGCTTCCATAGCCGTCGGTACGGGGATTTCTGGGTGGTGCTGGGTCCGCCATGGGAGATACAGGACTGTTGTGGTTAGCATCGTGTTCGACTTGACTGCATACCGAGGTTGAGGAGAGAAAATTGTGATGAGCTGGTGGGACGACACGAGCTTACCCCAAATGGACGGTCATACTAGATGAAGTCAGCACTCTGAAATTTAGGAAGAGGTCGAGGTACGAACTTCGCGAAAGGACCTTTCTGGACGCAACCTCCTCCATTTTGAGCTGGACCGACACTGGTAGCCTTGTGGCTTATTTTCTGTCCATTTCCACTCATGCTGGTATCTGAACCATCGAAAATTGGAGAGGCTTCGGGGTCATTCGACCATCTACCCCAGTCCCAGTAGGGTTGGGTTCCGTTGTAGCCACACTCATTGCGTAGTGTCTGCTCATAAGCCCACGTATAGTACCTATGCCATGAGAGAAAGTTTCCCTGTCGAAATTAGTATCGAAGCCAATTTGAGAGCCGTCTTTACATACGGTGCCATGGATATTCAAGGTCTGTTGCATGTGAACAACGACGAAGTCCTCATAGCGGTTAGTTGCCCCAGGGAACTTCCCAGCTGGGAGTTTCGATGGGCTGCTCATCAAGCACAAGACAGCTGCAATGTATGCTTTTCGGTCTGCTACTGAGACATCGCCCCTGAAATAATCTTGTTAATAATGATACGTGTCTCATCACAATGCCTCAAGTACTTACCATTCCTTGCGGACCATGAGCTTGGAAGCAGTGCATGTTGTCGACTTTGCAAGCTGAGCGTTGATCTGAGTTCTGCCTTTGGTCTGCAAGTCACCAACAACATCACCAGAAACTGAAGCTGAAAGAAGCAAGAGCACTGGACCAAGATGGCACAGGACTCTGCAAAGGAACCCAAGACCTGGCGCCATGATGATAGTCGAAATAGGAGTGCTCCGATGTCAGTACCCTTTTGAGAATAAGGGACTGGTCAAGTACAGCGTCCCAAGAACCTTAAACCACCCTCCCCGAGCTCTTATACCAGACCTATCAAAGTTGATGCGCCTTACGAAGCTTGGCGGATATTGCCCCACGGATCAAAGGCCCGTGTAAATGGATCAGCCGTTACTCAACTTGTCAACAGAACAGGAAGCTGGACCGCCTTTGGCAATGTGACTCCGAATCATGCGATGCATTTGACATGGAGCATCGCAGAAACATGTGAGATCTTAGAATGTGTACTCGCGTCAAATTTCTGGATTCAGGATGAGAAATGAACTACCTGCAAGGTTCAATGGAAATTTTATATTAGAACAACCAAAACAAACATTCGAGTGGTTGCGGGATAACGAGATCCGGGAAACTCGTCTTTAAGTGTGGGGAAAGACCTTGTCAGAGCTTATCATTCTGCAGGTAACATACCGATATTATCCGGTATCTCGTGCCATATCTTCTTGGTTACGGATCTGCTTGCCATCCCTTGCCATGCATGTTGCTCTTCCTGAAAGACAGAGAATGAAATATGCGGAATTTGAGAGCGGCAATTGAAATTGGACGAACGAAATGAATGCTCGCTTAAGTTGACTATATCACAGAGAATTGGCCTTGCGTGTATCTGGAATTGCAGCCTTGTGCCTCCATTTACTACAGACGCCAAGTGATCTTCTGCTTCGCAGGTGAGATCTGGGAGAGCACGCGTCGAAGTGGTGCACAGATTGTGTTGGGCTGGGCAACGAAACATCACTCGCCAACTAGAACCATCCCAGATGTCGGTCTCCAATGGCGACATGTGGCAAATGTGTACGGCAATTGGGATAGATGAAGCATAAAGTAGGTTGGGATAAGGTTGGGACGACTCAAACGAGAAGGAGCCGAGAATACATGGTTTGAGTGGCTGAGTCAGCTGACCGTGCTAAACCATATTTAACAACACCCATATTGCTCTTCGGCTGGCTCTTTGAAATGCAACCTTTCTGGATGGCAGGATGAAGTCCTCTCTTCCCTGTTCCCCCTCCTTTCTTCATGCATCCAGAATGTTTCATCGCTCTTCTAAATTAGCCTCCGGATAACCCCCTAGCCTCTTTCAAATGCCGGGCTCGTAACGGATTTTTGTGTTATTCTCCATTAGTTTCCTTGGGAAATCCCCCGCACGAGGCAATCCATGGGCTGAGAGTAGAAACAGCCTGTTCGGCTCTTGGTTTCCTCGTGGTCTTTGCTGTTTCTTTGTCTTGGCGATTTGCAATGATTGAAAATGCCGGCAATGGGACTGGCAGTGACTTTCTCACTATGCAATATTTGAAAGCTTGTCACTCCCCAGCTTTTCTCATTCATAGTCGTATTTTCTTCATTTTCCCTCATTCAGCACCACAAAATGGCAGTCCTTTCGAGAGTCCTCGCTGTTACTGCTCTCTGCCTGTCTTCTCTCATTTCTATTGCTGGTGCGCATCCAGGCGAACACCATGACAACCTTGAAATCATCAAAGAGATCAGGGCGAGGAGTATCGAATTTGAGAACCAACAGAGGGAGCTTCAGTCTGCTTGTGAGAACAACGAAGAAGCCAAAGCTAGGAAAGAACGTGCATATGCCCGACGTGCTGCCACTGTCCAACGCTTGCGAAAGGAGCGGGGTCTTGAAGATGGTGAGTCTCTATTACATTTTTGAGTTACTGATTCTAAACATTCGCACAGAGCCGATCTTGCACCGCCGCACCCTAGCTCAGTTCAAGAACTGGCAGTCAAAGGGACATGACAGGACCGCAACACACAAGTACAACATGTCTACTCCAACGGACGTTCTCTTTGGTTCCAACACCAGCTGTATCTTGACGCCAGATAACGCCAATGGTCCATACTACGTACTTGGCGAGCACATCCGCACAGATGTCAGAGAAGGCCAGCCGGGTATCCCACTCCACCTTGAGATGCAGTTCACTGAGGTCTCCAATTGCAAGCCTGCAGTGCCACTTGTTGTCGACATCTGGTCATGCAATGCCTCCGGAATCTACAGCGGTGTTAGTGCAGCCGGTCAAGGTGGTCTGAAGACCACTTTCCTCCGTGGTGTGCAAGAGACTGATAAGGACGGTGTTGTGTCTTTTGATTCAATTTTTCCAGGTCACTATAGCGGACGCGCAAGCCATGAGCACATTCTGACTCACTCCGGTGCAACGATTTTGCCAAACAAGACGTTTAGCGGTGGCCACGTCTCTCATCTGTCCCAACTCTTCTTCGACCCCGCTCTTATCGATGCAGTTGAAGCCACGGACCCATACAACAAGAACAGGATTCCTAGGACTTCCAACGATGTTGATGGCTACACCGGCTACGCAGCAACATCCGCTTATGACCCGTTTGCGGAATATATCATGCTTGGAAGCAAACTCTCAGATGGATTGTTCATGTGGGCCGATCTTGGTATCAAATCTACGAATAACTGTAAGCGAGCTTCTGTATTGTTACTTATTAATGACAACACGAAGGCAGTTCGTTCAAAAAGCTAACATCTAATCTAGGGGACACATACGGCACTCATGCAGCAGTACTAGGCGCCGATGGAGGAAAAGACAACCCGAGGTTCAACATGGGTATCGTCGGCACCCCACCAAACACCCACGGATAAAATGGTCGAAGCCTTTCAGACTTTGCAAGCTGTATATAACATCTGTGGCACTGAAGTCACATATCTCCTGTTTATATCCTTCTATTGTCTCGTTGAAAATATCATGTATATAGCTGGTAGTCTGAACAAGACACGAATTATCCGAGTGACATGGACGCTGATGTCAAAACAATTCGTTGTCATTGCACACTCTTCCGTCGCGAGATATTCGGTGTGCGTGAGTAATTCTCGGTTGCTAGAGTCGTGCTGGATAATTAGACAGCGATGTCACTATGTCCACTGCCCAAATTCCGGCAGTAATTCAAGTCCGAGTAAACAATCAATTGAGACAATTGTGAGCTTGGAAGAAAACCCCGTGGTGCGCAATGAATCATTTAATAGTACATAAACACCCCCGCCTCCGAGATGATTTGACTCCTACCAAAAATCGTGAAACCCCCATTTCCTCATTCTATTTCCACAACAGTAAGATCCAAATATCTCAACAGCTTCACATAGTCTTCCTCTTCACCAGTTGCCAAGGAGGTTGCCACTCTCTTCTTCAACAAGAATGTGTTCTCCTCAGCCTCCTTAAATGTCTGCCTTCTCGCTATTGCCCGCTCTTTATCCACAATATCAATCTTGAACAGGAGCTCTCCACTCTTGTACGGAGTCTTGCGTCTCGGATTACCTACGACCCAGGAAACACCATCGTCTAGCGCAAACAGATCTCTATACACATAACCCCCACACACTTTCATATTTGTCTCCATACAAGTAGTCGATTTACACATCTGAGCATTCATAGTCCTAGCCTTGAACTCAGAACTGAAGATCCAGCGATTGAGGATTTTGTTGTTTTCGACCCGAAGAGGCTTGGCTAAGAAGCGATAGCCGTTGATGTCGATTTGGCTAATTCCAGTTTTTGTTGATCGAGTAGCTGAGCGTGTTTGTCGGAGATAGCGATGATAGTCTTTACCAAATGGCGACATTTGGTGGGGTAAGACGCCGGTGTTGTTCATAACGTAGTCTATGCTGTTGACTGGCTTGTCGATTGGGACTATCGGGCTTTTCAAACATGGTGGCCAGCTACTGCTGGCGCTGGTAGGGTGTGTGATCGAGGTTGTCTGCGTGCTAGTCTGGCTAGTTGTTGATGTGGTGCTAGAAGGACTGACATTTCTTGGTAATACCGTAGTTGTGACTTTGACGATGGGCTTGGCGTTTCCGTTGTATAGTTCCATTGACCTGATGTGTTCGGTAGTCTATAGAAATGTGAGTCAGTTATCCCGTTTCTGGTAGCGAGCTGAGCTTGGTTGGGTTTAGGTAAGTTGAGGCGTGTTCGTCGCACTTACCTCTCTGGTGGTAGAAATAACATTATTCTTAGCGAGTTCGCTCTTGTCGCACATTGACTTGTTTCTCATTGTCCGAAATATGCCATGGACATCTGGTTTTCGCTTTGGCTTGATGGCGACAAGGTAATGATATCCTTTCGAGGTTACTGCATAGATGCCAGCGACTGGCTTCTTGGCGAAATAGAGACGGTTGCTATTCGATGTCGATTTTGTTTCGAAGGAGCACCATTTCCATGGGCTGACTGCCTTCTTGGCGAGGAGGAAAATGTTTGGCGCCATTTTTGAGGAGTGCTTTACTGATACTCGTTAAGTTATGAGGGCGATGAGTGTCGAGTGAGAAGCAAGGCGTTTGAAGATATAGTTCAGATGTGAAGAACTTGAAGCCCGAGGGAGAATGAATACAGATGGAAACATGGAGAGAATGAGACTGGAATGAGAGGAGCATGATGGACGAATTTATAAAGATTACATTGCCATTTCAACTGACGAGATTCTGGTAAGCTAGTATGAGGCTATTCAGACGAGCCTGTTGATGAACAAGTACGGAACATATGAGGCGGCATCACTAGAACTTTCTGGCGTTGACGTTTTAGTTTTAGACCTAGACATTGTGACCTATTAACCCGATTCTGGTAAGCTATTTTGAAGCTATTCGAGATGATGTTGACGTTTATAATGATCGAACAAGGAGCCATCATGTGATACTGGAAAGAAAAATTTCCTATGGGAGCCATAGCTTCAGACCTAGACAATAGAACGCATTAGACAAGCTAGAATAGTCTTTGAGGGATGATATGTTGCTTTTGACATGGCCAAGCAGAAGTAAGGCACTACCCAGCGGAGCGGATTAAAGCGAGCAAAATACTCAATCATTATGCGTACGTTGGTTCTTCTGGTGAGTATGACATCGACATCTTGTCTAATACCCAAAAAGTAAGCGAATTTTTGCGTAGGAGCGCTGACAACCTAGCATTCAAGGGAAATTGTACAGCGCGATATAGTGCTGCAAAAACTGGTTCGCGATTGGAGCGAAGGAAATGCAGGAGAACAGGAAGGCACGACCGATGGAGACAATAAAAGCTGGAACACAATTTCGGGCTGAGTTGTGAAGGGAAGATAGGGATTGTGACGAATCGGGTAGGAGTTTCTCAACAGTACACATAGTATGGAATCGAGTGATGCGAATATAAAGGTCCTCAGGTCGACATTACCTTTCCGGCTAGAGAATAGTCGTACTGTCAAAAGTCTCAGATACGTTTTATATTGGAATGTAAAATCGAATGGTAGCTGTCATCAGAAACATAACAGGCTCTCCACCCAGTACTCATTTGCCCCAACTTTGGGTTGGTGGATTAGACTCCTACCTGGAGGCTCGTACTGCCACTGTGAGCGAGAGTTCGCAGAGTCCGGCTAAACATCACTGTCACTATTATCGGTCGGCCTTGGTACAAAGTATTTGCTGAAAATTCGTTGACGGAGGAGCATGTGCTACATTTTTGTAATGCTCGTGCTCATGATAACCCGCAATCCCGTGCCCCATGCAAAGTGCCCAAACGAAAAACCACCAGCCTAAACCTCGACCGTGACTCTGGCCTTTGGGTTGGTAACCTTAACACCGAGCTCCTTCGCGCGTGCAACAATCTCAATTCTCTTTCTCGACGAAACGGCGTGTGAAATCCTGTATGCTATTAGTCCTGGGTCCCTCGGTATCCAATAGGAGAACGTACTCGGCAGCGAAGGTCTTGTTGTGCATGAGGAGAAGGTCGACATCACGGACGTTGTTGACGAGGAAAGCCTTGTGTCCGGATGGCATCATGTGGCGGGTCTTCTTGTTGGATCCGAAACCAATCTAAATATCTCATCAGCTCTTGTCCTTCGTGTTGTTGAACCAAAGGTCCATGTTCGTCCAGAATTTCCCCATTTCCTAGGTCAATCCCAACCGCCGTGAACCTGATTTCCTTCTTTCACGTACCGATGGCATAACCATTTGTCCCTTGAAACGTCTTCGGACACGGTTATCAATACCCTTAGGCTTTCTCCAGCTGGCGTCGAGACATTTGTATGTGTCTATCGGATTCCAAAGTCAGTTCCTCCATTCGCATTCGACAGAAAGGGCAAAAACGAACCAGACTGGTGGCGATGGAAACGTTTTGTGCCTGTATATCTACTCGTCAGCCCATATCCTTCTTTTCTAAGCTCGTCGAGGCGCAAATTTCGTTTTCCGAGGTGAACATACGCTTCTTCACAATAGGAACGTGCTTGGCGGCGGAAACCATCTGGATTAAATGTCAGCGATCTGATTGATGCTTTGCGAGTATATGCGAAGCTTCGCAGAGTGGTGGGCGTACCTTGTCGTCGGTTTCGGTGGGTGGTTGTCGATGGAGGTTGAAATGTTCGCGATCTCCAAGTTTTTGCAATTGCGACTCGCTGTGTGCCTGCCGTTTTCGAAGCGAGCCAATCACGTGTGTGGCGTACTATGGTGGCTGAGATGACTAAACAAAAAAAATGAACCCCACCTCACCACGATGGAGTCATGTAGGTAGTTACCTGGGTAGGAGACATTTTTTATATGGCTGATATCAGTATCCGGAGAAGGAGCCAGATTTGGGGATAAAGTCGTGTGACTTTTACATGACATTGGAATGCTTGATCGAAGTCGTATCTGCATTTCGCTGGTGAGTGCCCTGCCAGTCTGGGCACGCAAGAGTAGCGGGGTCCAACCTCGATGTGCCACCATCTCTGAATGTCTTGAAGTTTTTTCCAGACATTTGGAAGCTTTGAAGTCCTTCAGGTGGAAAACAGGACTCGAGTCTTGTTTGATCTGTATGCTAATTTTCAATCTCATAGAATTTCACGATGTTCCTGGTAAGAACACAAGTTTTGAAGGGAGATATGTCATTATTTCCATTTTTACGCCAGGTCTATTTACGGTCATTATCCATAAGGACCGTGGACGACCAACCCTGATTCTCATCTATCATCGTGGAGAGCCCGAGCTACACCGCCGTGAGAAACCCCCGAAATGCAAAGACAATCGTTATCATGAAAGTCGACTATTGAGGTGCACATTGCGCCTGTCCCTCCTCCTCATCATCGTCCTCCCAACCACCACCAGCTCGTGGATCCCCAGAATTTGCACCAAACTTTTGATATTAGCAACGGTCTAGATATAAATGATTATGGTGAACTTACATCTTCAATCTCGGCATCAGAATCATACTCCACTTCATCAACTTCTGTAGCTTCGATAGCCGGTGCAGGCTTGGGTAGAACTTTGTTCAAATCGGCAAACGCAGAAGCATCATCGGTCCACCCATCTTCAGGGAACTCGACCTTGACAACCAAGTAAAGATCTCCCTTCGCATCGCTCTTCTTTAGGGGCATTCCCTCTCCTGCAACCTTTAATATTTGGCCAGGTCGAAGAACCTTTCCTTGTGGGTGATTGAGATGGATACCACGGCCGTCCAAGTGCTTCAAAACCACTCTCGAGAACCCGGTCAGAGCCTCGGCAAGGGTAACATTCAACTCTGCCGAAAGATCATCACCGGCTCTCTGGAAAATCTCATGGTCCTCTTCGACGAGAGTGAAGACGATATCACCAGGTATCTGATCCGGTACTTGATCTGCCTCCCCTTCCAGAACTATCCGCTCGCCCTCACGCGCTCCTCTTGGGATATAAATCTCCAGCACCTTCTTCTCAGAGGTTGTCCGCTTTCCCTTACACTTCTTGCACCTATCCTTCTCCTTGAAGATCTTTCCTGTACCCGAGCAAGTATCGCAGACCATTCTCTCCTGGGTAACAAGTCCTGGACCAACCGATCGAAGGCCAACTGTGACACCATTACCCTTACATCTCTCGCAGGTAGCTGGCTTAGCCTTCTCCTTTCCGCCGGTACCCTTGCAGTGACTGCAGATGATGTTCTTCGTGCTGGCAAATTTAACAGTCTTTCCTTTGTAGAGTTCCTCCAAAGTAACCTGGTATTTCTGTTCCTCGTCCCGTCCGCGTCGTTGTCTTTTTGGTCCACCCTCACCACCAAATCCGGGAGGCATACCTCCACCCATTCCACCTCCCATACCAAACATCTGCGCCAATATATCGTCCAGATCTACTCCGCCAGGACCTCCAGGACCGCCTCGGCTTGGATCGAAGGCGGCCATGCCATGGGTATCGTAAAGATGTCTTTTCTCCTCATCGTATAAGATCTCATATGCTTGACTGACGGCCTTGAATTTCAATTCGGATTCCTCCCTCAATTCCTCTGCGACTTTGTCTGGGTGATGCTGTAAGGCAGCCTAGAACTCGTCAGCATCGTCACTGCGAGGCTGCATATTGTACGAACCTTGTGATATGCCTTTTTTACTTCCGTTTTTGTAGCAGTCTTGGAGATTCCTAAGAGCTCTGCAGAGGTCAGCTTTGGTCATTGGAATATTGATATGATGACTTGCCATAAAGATCGATCTCTTCGTTGTCGGCTGTGCCGTTGGACGCCATGATGGAGGGGTTTGCGGGATTGATAGCTTCCAAGGAGGAATCGCAGGAGATTTCGGAATTCCAAGCACAAATATCTTCGTAAGAAATGGCCTAGATATAGGTCTTCGCAATTGCTGTATTCACGAAAAGAAGCGCAAAATATGCGCAGGACCGTCAAATGGGAAAGTTTCGGACTCAACGATTGATGACCGCTAAAAAATGTCCTGGACAAGCGGGCACGGGCCAACCGGGCTGGCAAAATGTTGTGTAAGGCGCGCGATAGGATTGGATTAGATTCGCATACAAACAATGACTAGAGTCTTCTCGAATTGCGTTGAAACTGATCGAAGTGATGCAGCTGTTGCTTTCAAGTACGAGGAGGATACCAAAATTAAGATGGATTTGTCAGTCTTGCCGTGGCTTTGCTCAGGAGGCAAAACCTAGAGAATACACTTCTCTATCAACAGCCTCGCAAGCACTCCGTACTGGAGGACCGGCCAGGACAAGATTCGCCCCTTCGCCGACAGGATATCTGCATTTAGGATCACTAAGGACTGCTCTATTCAATTACCTGGTAGCGAAGGCTACAGGAGGCCAGTTTCTTTTACGAATCGAGGATACTGATCAGGTGATTTTTAATTCATCTTTAACGAGCAGTATGGACTGACTCAAGTAGAAAAGGACAATACCTGATGCCGAAGGAAGACTTTTCGACGATCTTGAATGGGCCGGCATCGAATGGGATGAAGGTTGGAGCTCCAAGCTACGCTCGAGACTTCCATCTTGCTGATATATATCAGGACCAAAGATAGGGGGCCCCTTCGGTCCATACAAACAAGCAAGTTATACGTATATGCATTCAATACGT
Organism: Cadophora luteo-olivacea; assembly: GCA_026120085.1. Lineage (NCBI taxonomy): Eukaryota > Fungi > Ascomycota > Leotiomycetes > Helotiales > Ploettnerulaceae > Cadophora > Cadophora luteo-olivacea. Next base: position 252,442 of record JALRMC010000005.1, on the reverse strand, counting down.
CACAGTGGCTAATTATAAGTCAGTCCCAAAGAACAGCATTTTACCGGGAACATGCTGAAAAGCTTCTGGAATCTGGTAATGCGTATCGATGTTTCTGCACACCAGACAGGCTGTTTAGCTTGGCACAACACAGGGCTAAGCTGGGCCTTCCACCAGATTATGACAGAGCATGTACACATGTGCCGAAAGAAGAATCGGATGACCGAGCTTTCAAAGGAGAGTCTCACGTCGTTAGGCTGAAAGTACCTGATAAATATCCTGTATACAACGACCTGGTGTACGGCCTGGTCCGCCAAAGAGGCGAATTCACATCCATACCACGGTCTCAAGGAAAAGGGCTTGGAGCATTCGGATCTTTTGATGACCCAATATTACTGAAATCGGATGGATTTCCCACTTATCATCTTGCCAATGTCGTGGATGACCATTTAATGGAAATTACGCATGTCATCAGAGGCTCCGTAAGATATGTTTTCCACCAAGCATGGACTCTCACTAACATGAATTATAGGAATGGATGTCCTCTACACCCAAGCATCTCGCAATGTACCAAGCATTTGGGTGGAAGCCTCCAGCATTTGCTCACGTCGGACTCCTCCTAGACAAAAATAAGCAGAAGCTCAGCAAAAGAACTGGCTCCATAGACGTCGCCTCATATCGCGAGCTTGGTATCTTCCCAGAAACTCTCACCAATTTTGTCGCTCTACTTGGGTGGTCTCATAACGTCGGGCGGGATATAATGAGCATGGAAGATCTCATCAGGAATGCCAGCATGAAATATACCCGAGGTGACTCGATCGTCGGTTTCGAGAAGCTCGACTTCCTCCAGAAACGCCACGCTGCTCGCTATGCTTCCATGCCAGAAGAGTCGGAGAATCCGCTTCACTCCCTGAGATACCTGGCTGCAAAGCCTATCGTCACATTGCTAGATGAGCGTCTCACTCAGCAGGATCTCCCCGTCTACGCCAGCTATCCAGAAGGCGAAGCCCGTGAAGACTTCATCACATCCATCCTCAATGTCGATGCTCAGAACTACACCAACCCCTCTGATTTCATCCAACGCAATATTCACTTCTTCATCGCTCCTACCATGTCCGAAATCAGTATCTCGGTTCCCAGCTTCAAATTGCACAAAGTTCCCGCCGGAATTCCGTACGTTCCAGCTCCAGAGACGATGGTTCTATTCCATGGCATATTGGAGATGCAAGACGAGGACTGGAACAGCGAGTTTCTGCGTGAAAGGATTGCGTGGATCACGGAACAGGGTGCAGGGTTGAGTCTGACGGCGTTGAGTGAGGAGAGGGGGGCCGATGAGAGCTGGAGGACGCAAGAGCTGGAGAGGGTAGTGAGTAAAGCATGGGCGAAGCTGGTACATGGGTACTTGAGGTGGGCTGTCGCTGCTGGGAAGCCTGGACCTGATGGTGCGGAGATGATGAGTATTCTGGGGAGGGATGAGACGATCAAGAGGTTGAAACTTGCGGAGAGGGTGATGAGTCAGGAGCTTGCGAAGCGGGAAAAGATCAAAGAGGATGAGCTAGAGGCAGCCAATTGGGTCTGAGTGTGTAATTTACTATAGTGTCAAGAGTATTGTAGGAATAGGTTGGAGGCATGAGCACCTTCGCTGATGTACGATGGATTAGAACAAGAACGTGCTCCTCAGGCTGTACATATGCCCCTTCTCACTGCAGGTGTATGGCAAGGGAATTATAGCCGCTCATTACATTTCATTTCTTAGTCTCGTGTATGAGATCTTCTGTCTAGGCTATTCAGCATCAATCATGATTCATCAAACCTGCCTCAACGCCATTTTGTGTAAGTCCCTACGCCTAGAAATGCTCATCAGAGTCTGGGCCACCTCAGCTGTCACATCTGTTACCTGCGATAACCCATCGATTTCTCTTTATGCCTCCGCTGCTGCAGCTTTAGCCTCTGGGGCAGTCTCCGTTTCAGAACCATGACCCAGTCCATTGAAGAGCTTTGCCTTGACCTCGCCAGCCATCAAACCAGTGACCTCTTCCCCAGCAATCTTATTGCCATCCCGAACCACCTTCTCCAACTGTTGATCCGTAGCTTTGTTTGGCACTGATGACATCTGTCGGCCACTCCGTTGAATTGCGGCTCCTGCTTGTCTGATCTTGGAACTCAGGTCGAGCATCTGCTTGCTGCTGTACTCGCGGTTGGTGAAGAGAGGACTTTGGCTGAGAGTCTGGACCCAGTACTTATTCCATAGAAGCTCCAACAGATGTGTATCTAGCGAACTCTTGAAGTGAGAGACCTCTAATGAGTAGTACCTGCTTGCATGGGCACCAAAATCCTCAGCCTTGGCTAGTGGAATAGTTTGGTACCCGTCATCTGCTCCAGAACTGATCGGCTTGTAGTTCTCTGGGTATGTTCTGAAAGCACCAATTTCGACCTTTCCAGCTGAGATAGTGCGATCAGGATCAATGACAACGGCAAGGAAAGGGTCGGAGAATGTCTGTTGAGTTGCCTGTGTGCTGACATCGATACCGGATAGCCAGCAACCATAGCCAGGGTGACTGTGATACCATCCTACTGCGTTCTCCAGCTTGCCCTGATCCCGACAAGCCTGAAGGTAGCCAACCATATATTCGTTTGCTTCGTCTTGGGCGTTGACTCTGGTTTCTGTGCCTTCAACCGGTAATCTGAATGCATCGGTGACGATGATCGTATCTCCTGCAATCTTCCCTTGCATCAAACCCATGACTTCAATACTGCCTCCAGATCGTGCATGCATCACCATCTTCAGGAGCGCCACAGCGGAGATTCTGACATTTTTGAAGTGGTGAGGGTCAGTCTTCCATGGTTTGGCATCATTTATGGCTTTCTGCTCGGCGGTATCATAGGTATAAAGCGCATCACGATGGGCATCGACGAGTTCGACATTGTTATCGAGTTCCCATGTCTTACGTGCAGTGTCCATGATGAAGATGGTGTTGTTGTTGGTGTGGCTCGAAGGGTATTGGAAGTCGTGAAAGTCACCAAACGAGTTGGAAGCTTGAAGCTGAAGCTTTATCGCGAGGTTGCAGCCTTGTCAGGCGGGGCTTGCAGCTCTTGTGGAGGCGACAGGGGTGCGGGTTTCACAATTAGCTTAGCGCCATGATTATCGCGGCCGTTGCTGTAGTGATTGTATTTGCACAATAGCCTCTCGATTAGAACATAGAGTCCACCGAACCCGTGGGCTGCAGAACGATAACCTCTACAACACAAAAACACGATTGCACGTTTTCTCGCTATTGATGATCTGTACGCCATCATTTTTGGAGGTTTCGCTTTCGCGATCACGACTTGAGCATTGTTGACATTGATTCCTTTCTACACCTCCGCGCCGCCCCACGGTCCGAGTTTCGCGGCCAATCTCTGACCCTACTCGCTCTCACAGCAGTCCTCACGAACAGATCGAAATGGATACCAGTTACCTTTCTTCGCAGGTTTCAACGATTATCGGCCAACTCCACGGTCTCTTCGACGAGATAGGAGTTCCTAATCATGAGCGAGAGAGTAGAGAATCGGAGGCACGTCCAGCAGAATACAATCTTACACAAAATGGCATCTGACTTCTAGTAGTTGTTCTCTGCGCTCTCCGAAACTCTCCATAATCAAGTACGACTAGTCGCTGCCGAGAAGAACGACTTGACAGAGGAAGCACAACGAATCATTACCACAATCAAGCAGATGGAAGCTTCCCTTGACGACAACAAATCACGGCACGAGTACGAGGCTGAAGACGAGAATCTCAAGATCACCTACCCATTATTACGATGTGTACAAGGGTTGAAGGAGAAGCATCTTATGATCTCGAAATTACACAGAGAGAGATTCGAGCAAGTAAAAAGTAGGAGGAAAAACAACAACGTCGGCTGTGCCATGTGCTAATGAATTTCCAGAACTCGTCCAAGCCCTCGAATCATATTCATCACATCTTGAACCCTCATTCATTAAGATCACCCTCCCTCCTACCTCTCCAAACTCGACAATTCCGCCGACGTTTGACCTATCATCGATTTATGTAACCGCTCTTGATGACGAATTCACCCGAGTTTACGAGGAATATACGCGTCGAGTAGCAACGGTCAAGGCACTTTCGGAACACATTATCCAACTTTGGGCTGAGCTCGGAACACCCCAGGCACAAACAGATGGCACTATTGTCAAATACTACCGCGACTCTCCCGAGCAATTAGGCCTTCACGAGGATGACATAGCTAGACTTCGATCGAAGAGAGACAAGCTTGCAGATGAGAAGAAATCACGTGAAAAGCGCCTGAAGGATCTGAAGGCTACTGTGGAGGGCCTCTGGGAACGATTGGGGGTCGAGGAGCACGAGAGAAAGAAGTTCTGCAACAGTAATCGAGGATGTGGCGTTCGACAGATCAACGAATTTGAGGATGAACTTTCAAGATTGAACGAACTCAAGCGACAAAATCTTCACCTCTTTGTCGAAGATGCTCGGTACAAGCTCCAGGAGCTTTGGGATGGTCTGTACTTTTCGGAGGAAGAGATGTTGGAGTTCACGCCGGCATTTTCAGATGTGTACAGTGACGCTTTGCTCGAAGCGCATGAGCAGGAGATCGGCAGACTGGAAGCTTTGAAGGAACAACGCGCTCCGACACTCGCACTCATCGACAAGCACAGATCGCTCGTGAAGGATCGTGATGACCTTCAAGCTTCCAGTCAAGATGCATCTCGGTTATTGGGTCGTGGCCAGAAGGGCGAGAAGAGAGATCCGACACGTTTACTGAGAGAGGAGAAGATGAGAAAGAGAATTGCGAAGGACTTACCAAAGATTGCTGTTGATTTGAGAAAGGTAAGCGAGCCCCTTTTTATTACCGACAGGAGATCGAGACCCACAAGGCTGCATGATCCACGCTCAGATGAAATGACTTGCATATGCATGCAGCTAATTTTGACAGGTCTTGGAGAAATGGGAGGATGAATATGGTCGACCGTTCTTGGTTTGTGGAGAGAGATATCTGGACACACTCGAAGCTTCCGAACCCAAGCCTGTCCCCGGCCCCAGATCAAAGACACCAGCTGGTCCGCCACCAGCTGCACCAAAGGCGCAAAAGTCAGCACCGCCGAGTCGGGCAAACAGTGTGATGAAAGCTCCTCCACCGAGAACTGGTGCTAAGACCCCCACTGCTGGCGGAACCCTAAGACGCAATCCAATGGCAGGTACTGGTGCCAAATCTCCTTCGAAAATTCCCGCAAGAGCACCACTGTCAAATCTCAACCATGGCGGAAATTCCCCAGAGCGCCGAGCTCAAGAAACAAGTACTCTTCGAGGAAAGATGGGTCCTCCGCCAAGTAGAGCTCCTCCGCCAAAGATGCGAGACCTCTTCGTTCCACCACCAGCACCTACCCCAACGCCGCACTCGCTCTATCGTTCCGAGAGTGTAACCTCGAGCGTCGGCAGCGTTCGTCACGTAACGCCTGAGGATGCTTTCTACGATGATGGATATTCCAAGTCACAACGGAATGCCCGACCTCAATCGTATCATGAATTGAAATCCTCGATGCGCCAGAACGAGCGAGATACAAATCCATATTCACAGGCTCCTCCAAGTCGACAAATCTCGAATACGTCGAATAACACGACTGTTTCCGGTTCAGAGAATTGGCAGACAATTGAGGACGACTCAGAGCCTGAACAAGACGCATCAGATGCACACTATGCGAAGCTCCGAGCTGCCCACGGAAAGCGCTACACTCCTGAAGATTATGGTCATGGTGGAGAACCCAAAAAGCAAAAAGGGTTCCCCCCATACGAAAGTCGGGCTGGTGTCACTGAGGCTCGCATAGTCTCTGGAAGTGACGCAAATTGGACCGACGAGGACGCCTTTTAGACAACAGGATACCTCACATTTCACTACCAACCGAGCGCCCTCTTGACAGTCTGGCAGTGGCAGAGAATGCTGCTGCTGCTGCTTCTTGCATAGAAGTTATGAAGGTCACGAGCAATTCTTTCGACGATATGACGGCCTGGAAATTATGCGACGAGCCTGATTCCCCATTGGCATTTCGCCTTAAAAGCCGATCCCTTTCTTGTATTTGATTGACATTGATCTCTTTCTTTTCTTGTTCAATTACGTTACTCTGGAAAAGGATCAGCACGGCCTGATTTCCTTTGCGATTGCATTACCTGGTTACTGTGTTGGAGTAAACGGATGGCCTGCAAAGGGAGGGATGTATCATGGCGTTTTACGAATAAGGTGTTTGATTGTCTGGAGTACTTAGGGTAGAATCGAATACAGAAGCATCAGCAGTGCACCTCATGTTGTGGAGATATTTACCTGACAAACCAGACAAACCAGGTCATCGCTTACCGAGAACCCACTGCCACGCCGAGCAATTTCAGGAAGGTGCATCAAGGGTCCGTTCCTGCAACTAGAATTCGTAGCCATCCAGTTTTGCTTTACTTGATCCTCTGTAGGATGTTTTCGACGGTGGTGCAAGCATCTGAGCATCAGCACGTTCTCGCTTATTATCTTCCTTGGGTTGTTCAACCGAATTTGACTCATTTTCCTTGTGGCATCACAGCCTCAGACCAGTCATCGCATCGCCTCGTATAAAAGGTGCCAGTGCAGCCATCTTCCAAAATCCATAAACGATCTGCAGAATCCTCATTGTGTTTCTCTCAAACCCATCGAGCGAAGTTTCGATAGACTCAATCACTATGTCACCTAGACCACTCAGTGAGTTGATTCCCAGATCTTCTCAAACCCCACTCTCATGTTTCAATGGTTTGACTGAGTGATATGCAGACACATTATCATACCAATTCATTAAATTGGACGTCCCAGGTGGCGATTACTTCCTCACCACCTATCGTGAAAGCGACCTAGATGCCATGTACGAAGCTTTCCAGATCGACGCCGTACTTGATGAATTGATCAGCGTCCCTAAACCGTAAGTCCGCGTCCCCCAATACCGCATATGAACGAATCCTCTTCCACACAACTTCATGCTCCCCCTCGAGAATCGAGCAAGCCGGTTATTTCCCAAATATTTCATCTCATTTGTAACAACCGGACCATGCTAAAAGACCACCTAGCTACACCCGCGCCAACGCCCAACTCTGGCTGGACAGCCAACTTGCCGCAACTCGCGCCCTTCTTCCTCTTCCCACTGTGCAAGAGCGAAATAGATCATTTTTCGATGAGAAGAGCGACATGCCGTTACGACAAGTACCTCTGCAAGTCATTCGACATGGGGAGAAGATGATCGGGTGTTGTTCCGTCTCACCTGCTTCTTGCGATCCGCAGGTTGGCGAGGTGGGGTATTGGTTGCATCCTGATGTATGTGGAAGGTCTCTTTCTACATTGTACCATTCCTCAAAATGTTCGAAGCTATATCATGAAATCAGACGTTTTTCTCGTTTTGAGGACTCACTTGCTTGAGAGATGCAGTTCGTGGAAGAGACTCTGGAGCTGAGAATTCTGAACAGTATCATGGCAAACGCATCATGCAAGCAGCAACTCGAGCAGTGCTCCGGTACGCCGCAAATGAATTTAGAGTCAGAAAGGTGCTTGGCCGTGCTGAAGGTGGGAATATTGCCAGTCAGAAGATCATGGGGAGGTTAGCGGAAGAGACTGGTGGGAATGGTGTTGTTCAGCCCACGGAGGGGAGCGAGAAGTGGCCGGAGAACAAGAAAGGGGGTGAGGTGAGGGAGGTGCTGACTTGGGAATGGACTGTGAAGCCAAATGAGGATTTTGACATTTAGTTCGTTTTGGGTACTTGATTAGAGTCTAAATACGGTAGCTTGTTATTACAAGCAGAATATTAACAGGCGGTGGTCGCATTGCTCATGTTCTTGATCCAAGTGCTACTACATGATTTCAAGATGTCCATCTATTGCCCGTGAAAAGACATTTTTCGTCTCCGTTGCAATCCAGCTCATTACTGACCAACAGAGTGAAACTACACGTCTGCTTCCGTGGGTAGAGCGAGGAAGTATACCGGGAGTAATGAATGCCAAATTCCGAGGAGAAGTAAGCCGTATTCAGGCAGAATGCACGAACAACCCGGCATTGGCAAGCCATTGACCCTTTTAATCTGATCTCAACTTCCTTGAACCTGTCTCAAACTCATTACTTTCAGGCTCTTAAAGACTCTAAGTGAGGCAAGCAAAGTGGAGAAACATAGTGTATCCAAGATCGGAGCTTCGTACAGTGGTCATCTGAACCTACGCCTCCCATGAAAGTAAACAAACACTGGACGAGCACTCAGACATATTATCTCATCACGAGACCTATGATATGCAATAGACCTGTGAGTATCACAGCGCTCCTCACTTCCTCAACCCATCACCTCATACTTCAATTTCAATCACTCAGGCATTCTTGCAGGCGGGTACGCAGAACAGAGTCACGTTTCCATCCGTAATCAGACCCTTGGCGATGGCAAGTCCACACGAAACAGCATCTTCCCCAACCCGTCTCGTACTTTACTTCAGAGGAGGCGGTCTGGCCTGCGCTCCCTCCCTAAGTAAGTGCATCCACTCTCCAACTAGTGCAAGGTACGAGGACCCCTACTTTCAGGGCGGGATATCTCGAACGGTGATGCCCAATCGAATCGTGAAGGGCGGAGGCGGTGTGGTCGCGTGCCGTCTATTGTTGACTTTTTCAACTCGAGGCTGTCTTGACTCGGCTCTGTCGATCGGTGGATCCATTACAGCCCTGTCGGAATTGGGGGTTCTGTTTGAGCTTCACCGAGTAGGCGTGTGGAGGTACAGGTAGCCATGTATTGATTTGTTGTCGCTGAGAAGGAGGAGCAGCATGGAAGAACGTGGCACTTGAGATCGCAACTGCACTTGAACTTGTACTCACTTTTCCTGCGCAGTCATAAGAGTAAGGAGGGTGATCAATTAGAAGCAGACTTCCATTCTTGTGGAGTTTGTACGTTGAAAGTTCTTATGTTCATACTCTCCAACATGCATATCATGAGCCACCCATTGAATTTCCCCTGCGCCAAAGTGCCCATGCTTAAAACCGGTATAAGATAAACGCCCCTGCCTCCCCATTTATGCATTAAAGCCCTAAGACCCCCCTCCTGTCATCACCAGAGAATGTCAAAGATCCAACCTCCCCCAAAATCAAACACCCTTTGTGCATGCTCCAATTAAACAAGTAGCCCCGCGGCCGTGATAACGACCATTCATCCAAATCGATTCAATCCCGTGGTATATTTCCTGACTGTCATCGTCGACGCCCGCCCTTCATGCTATGTACAAGGCAAATGCTGATTTTATTTTCGTTTTCGGGTAACAATGTTGATATTTCTCAACGTACTTTTATTAGTGACTCGGAAGAGTCAAGTGTGGACCTGACGTTTCTTGCGTGGGGGTCCTGGCACCATTGTTGTTGGCGATATTGGCCATAGCAGCATTCATGAAATTGCGGTCAATTTCCATGCTTCTGGCTAATCTGCCACCAGGTGTGCGTGGGTTGACAACGTTGACACGACCCCGACTGGTAACCCTGTTCAGTCGTTCATCGTCATCTGAATCTGCGTTTTCAAAATAACTCAAACTATAGAAAAGATCAGCATCAAAGATCATCAAAGTTTGATAATGTGGGTCACTTACCGATCAAAATAATCTGCAAGCCCATCGTGACTGGGTGTGCCCACAACGTGATCGTAGAGTGGCGGTGGAGTAACCATTGGCGGTGGAGCTTCTTCGGCATCAAATGGCGGAGGGTTGAAACTCGGTGCCCGAATCAAATGGATGGGCCGTTGAACGCCTGCTGCAGCATTGGTCGACAGGTGTGCCTGAGGCGGTCTGGCGAGGTCTGGCAAAGCGTTCTCATTGCCAGGGAAAGCTCCATTGCCATTCATTGGATTTTGATTTTCCAATCCGGACATTGCTGGAGGTGTAGCCAACTCCGAATTTGGACAACCACAAACATGCTGCTGGCTGAGAAGACTGCTATTTCCATCAGAATATGATGGCAGTGCAAGGTTGGCTTGAGTTGCGCGGCAGTTGAGAAGGGAAATAGGAGAGTCGATTGAAATCTCAAAATGACGTCGCTTTTTCCCAGTTGGATCGTCAGCATCCAGTCTCGAGATTCGTAGTACGATCTGTCTTTCATTAGTCTGGTAACAAGCATAGCATAAATATAATAATTACCTTAATCCAGTGGTGTACATCCACGTTCTTCCATGTGCAGTCGTGGGTCAATTTCTTCGTTCTGTCCTTTGCCATCATTTCACAAGTTGGCAGCTGAACGTCGATTTCCAATTCAGTAGAACCCAAGAGACTAGGCAGTCCGAGGTCAATATCGCCAAGTAGGTTGTCAGTTGGCTCAGGAAGAGGTTCAGGTTCCGTGTGATTGCGTTGTGCTTCGATCCGTCTTCGGTTTTGCTCATACTCTCGGTTGTGAGACCGCTCTTCTGGGGCCTGCTCACCACCTCTCGTGATTCTGACTTCTGAGGGCTGGTACTCTTTGGCGAGCGGCTTCCCGGCGGACTTCTCAAACAATAGGATTTTCCGTTGAGTTTCTCTTCTGGTTACCTTGCGGTTCTTGGCATAATAATCGATATTCTCACTGATGTAGACCTTTATCTTGTGGACTTGAACCTTTGCCAGTGGCATCAGTTTGAAAGCGATCGGGATCTTAGAGCCCAACGGAAAGGATTTGCCAGAGATCATAATCTCGTAGTAGAGCTGGTCCTCCCATCGCCGACTGATCGATATGGGTTCCACTAGTTCCAATGAATCTTCCGAGGGTGATCGAATGACGGGAATTTCCTTGAACCCTTGGAGATTCTGCTTGAAGGTTCCCGCCCTCTCGACCAGGACTTCCAACTGCCACTTCACCGAAGCCAACACCAATTTCAAGCTCTCGGGGCTATTATTGTCGATCGGTAACTCGAAGTTGTACTCGTAGATTCCAGGATAGAATGTCTTGAAACCTTTCTGTTGCGGAGAAGGTCCAAAAGGTGATTCTGATTTGGTGAAACTTCGTGATTGATTGCTCTGTAAGGAAAGCCTTTTCTGCTCCTTAGCTGATAGAAGGGTGCTAGACCTGTTTGATCGGTTGGTGAGGCCTGGAAGAGAAAATCCGCTAGAGCTCTCAGTGTTGTCGAGGGCCAAATTGGTAACAGAAGAATTTGCAGACTTATCGCCTCGCAATGCGTAATTGCACATGGCGCCGAATCCAGTTTCCGAGCCCTCATATAAAGCATTGAAGAAAGGGAGAACCTGTGTTCTGAGGGAATCCTCCTCGAATAAAGTAGTCTTCTCGGGCGGGATACCTAGATGTCATTAGTGACTGTAGAGAGAAAACGCAGGGTGTATTTACCTTCTGGCCATTCTGTTCTAGCACGTCCAGTGAATTTCATTGTCACAGCCTTGATTTTGACATTTTTGGTGACGTTCAAAATGAGCTTTCCACGCAAGATAGACGTTGTGTTGGAACCGGAATCGCGAGTTGTACCATCGTGATCGAGACCAGTGAGAAATATCACAGGCTCTGCAAGATTGATATAGCATGCAACTCCATTTCCCGAGCATACCGGCTTCTCTGTCTCAGCTGAGCTTGCAGCTTTGTATGATGGCGCTGCGCTGCCACTTCTTGACCTCGGTGCGCCCCCAGCACTGAAACTCGCCCTTGGTGTATTTCCTCCTCCTAGGCTTTCTCTGGGGTTTGAGCCATTTGCTGTCTCCGACAGAGATGGGCGGGGCATTGTGATTGGCGGATTTGCAGGTAAATTACCTGCCGCTGCTGCCCTCCGCGCAAATATTGTGTTCGGATCTGACGGCCCTAGGGACAATGATGCCCTGGGTGACGAGCCCCCGAGCCCTGGACTCTCCGACCTTGTTGAACTTGCCGCTGAGGACGTAGCGGTTGAGGGATTCGAGGAGAATGGAGAGAAGACCGATCCTAGCACACGCTTTGCATTCTCCCGGGAAGCCAGCTTTCTTAATTCTAGGCGGAACCTGGAGGGCTGTTTTGGTGTTTTGGGAGGTGGTGATGGCCGAAGGTCGAACGGTACGAATCCTGCCGGCAGACGAGTGATATGTATCGAGTGCGGTCGTCGCTGTCGGGGTCGACACGGAGGCGCCGGAAGTGTTGCTGGGGAAAGCTTGTGGGCGTAGAGGTTGGCGGGGGTGTAATAGATGGTTCCTCGGTGGGAATAGTATGATAAGGTTACCGGCTCTGACATGATGCGTGTTATTATTATGTCCCTCGAGCAATGTTTTGCGTCTCCCTTTGCTTTTCAAGATTGGGAGGAGCGGGGGAGGAGGAGGAGGTCATAAAAAGGAAAGAGGTCTGTTTTGATCTTCCTGGATGCGCATCTCGCGCAGTTACCAGAGATCGTAGAGAATTATGGCAATCGACCATCGACATCCAGTAATGTTATGCAATAGATTGGAGACAGGGTGATTGCCAGTACAGCGTGGGGATATAAAAGCATGTTGCTATGCATCTAGCTGCGACTGACTGGATGGTAAAGCTGATACTCACAGTGCTAGTTTAGGATGATGTTTGTTGTTGACACGGTGTGCAGGGAAGAAGGGTCGTTCGGTGCCAGCACATGAGAACAAACAGAAGGGCGGACGGCAGGAGTCGTGCCCAAAGATCCCAATACCGGATTATGAAGATTGCGGACAGGGAAGTACGGTGTTGACGAGAAGGACTCAGGTGGGATCCCGGCAGGTGACGAGTAACGAGCGAGCAGGGCACTGAGTCGCGGCGGGTAATTGCTGGGCCAGGACGGGACTTCGAGTTCCAAAACAGAAACAGGAGGGCAAAAGGCAGACCGACCAGCTTAGAGCCTGAAAGAAGAGTTGAAGCACAAACAAAGGTATATACTGTGGGGTTGGACCGAGCTGAATTGGTGCGAGTAGGGTTTGAAGCGTTTTGCATGAGCTCTGGAGGGGAGAGAGGAAGAGAGAGAGGTCGTATGCAGTGCAGCCGAAAGAAAAGGTGATCTGAGGTGAGCGATGTGAAGTGAGGAGAGAAAGAAAGGCTCTCTAGCGTTTCCCCTCTCGTAGGTAACGTAAGAAAGAAGGAAGGAAGGAAGGCTTTTGGTTTTGACTTTGCGAACTCTGGGCCTCCCAAGTGCAAGTCAAGCCAAGTGTACCGAGTATTATGCTGCGCTCCCGAGTCCTCTACCTCTCTCCCTCTCTCCCCTCTCATCCCCCTCGCCTTGGTTCCGCACCGCAGTCGATATAAAGCCACTAGTGGCCCTGTAGACCCTGTAGGACAACTGGTGCGATGCTGTTTCTGGTGCTGGTGCTGCCGATGGCGCCGCGCTCCAATGACGACGTTGCTGCAGTAGCCCACCTGCACTCGCCCAGAACCCACAGCCGCATACAACTTATTACACTGCTACGGTACGGCCAGAGCTTCTGCACCGCAGACCAAAATATCTTAAGTCATCAGGATTTTCCACTATACGCTTCCGGCCTTCCTTTGCCGCTCGGTCATAGACTGGTAGGAATGCTAGCAAGTAGTATCTAGCGGCAACAAGTATTTCAACCAGAAGTTCGGCCCGTGGTACGGTACTGTAGCACTTATTCATCTCGAGTGATCGTTCAACAGGTTCCTCCGAATTATCGGTACCAACCAAGGAACAGAATCATGGAACTGCATGCGTCGTCTATCCCTAATTCAAGACGCCAATATCAGATACCAGACCATTCCAAACCACTAGCAGTTGCTCCGGCCCAATACTACCCAACTGGGAAGCCTTAGATGAGACCGTATAATCTCTTTTATCAGGCCCTGCCCTGATTCAAGCGTCTGAATATTCTGCATTTCGCACGATGTTTCGCGCATCCCATCTCAAAAGGGACATCCCTTGAGCAGCAGACGACGATGCATGAAGTTTCAAGATGACTGTGATGTGCTGATTCCTAGTTGCCGAGCAGCGCCTTGGCTCATACAGGGGAGCAAGTCCCGAGTCCGGAGAAGCCTTCTTTTCTCGTTCTCCTTTCTCTATTTTTACCCATGTCAAGGAAATTTTCTTGTTGATCGTTCGTCATTTCTGTCCTTTATCTACGATAAGGAAAGAAAATCTCTCAATCTACAAGTCCGAATTTATTCCATGAGTGGAGCAATTGAACTGAAGAAACATCTGTAAGAAAGGCAGAAAGACATCCCATTGTCTGACACTTGATCTGATCAAGCCCTGAAAAAGCTAACCGGACACCCACTGTCACACTGATGCACTGCAGAAACCATATCCAGCGGTACCGTAGGAAGGTACGAGGCTTCCAACAGGTCCAGGTCCACCAGGACAGCCTTGTTTAGTGGAGTCATCCTTCCGCAAACGACGATGTGGCAAACCTTATCTACGCCCCTTTTTCTTCAAATCATGGAAGCTTTTGAAACATCTGTGCCAGGTTTTCCAGAAGAGATAGTCTGGACGTCCAAGCCCTCCAATTTCAGAAGGGTAAAAGAGTCAGTTCCAACCTCAAATTTGCCATCATGAAGAGCTACTCTAGACAAGCTACCACGAACGATACCGAATCTTGGGCTCAACGCCTCTGTTGCACCGGAAGGCCGGGAAATACACTGAATTGTTTCGCTTCGCTGGACCCCCAGTCAGCCACTAGCATCATCTCACTCCAGTTGAGGTATAATTCCAAACAGTGCAGAATTCTAGACTTTGGACTGCGAGCCTATCAACTGGCCATTCACCGATGCTTGTTCAGGGCTTTCTCAGCGCCTTGCTGATGCACGCGACGAGCAGAGCCACGAATTTTCATGACGGATGATGGCCCACATCGCTGAGCCATGCTAGACACGTAACGATTTTAGGCTCATGCTGTAATCAGATGGTTTGTTATCGTGAACTGACTGTGCTCGGGAAGCTATAGCTAACACAGTGAGATACTGATGAGTTAATGAGAATTTTGCCACTACCGCTAGTTCTCCAGAAAACAGTTGAAGGAGAAGTCTCCAGCATGTGAGCTCGAAGAAGTCAACATGCGACCAGCTTCCCAAAAATGAGGGGTCGAGTGAGATCCAGATCTGGAAGAGATCTTGGCAGGCTTGCACTCCTAGTCGCTGATCATTTTCGTTGTGGGGGAGGGTAGGAAGGCAAGCTTCTGATGAACTGGATTTGTAATCATAAGGCGGAACAACCAAGCTGCTTGCTTGACTCGAGCACTCAAGCACTCAGGCAGGTGAAGAAGCGAGATCTTTGCAGATGGTACGGCCAAAAACCACCTGACAAAAATGCACTTGCATTCAATGAATACGATACAAAGCTGAATTGTACGCCGTTGTCCAAGAAATAATGGTGATTCATGAATTGATTGCTCCAAGGCTTGGACTCGTTGGCAATTGAAAAAGCAAGTTTGGATTGGAAAGATCGTCCATGTGAGGTCAAGGAAGGTCAAGGGCAGTGCCGACTGCCAAGAAAATGATTTCTTATCGCCCATGTGAGCTGCGATAAGGAACAACATTCGGCGCGGGATCCAGCGCGACGACGCGTTGAGTGAGAAAATGGCTTCCAAGGACTCAGCAATCACAAACAGTCCAGGATAAGTCGACCAATATGGCAGATTACAATGGGAGTGGCTCTCGCCAGACCATTCCATTGAATGGATCTACTGATGGTCCTGCACCATTGTCCGGCTGTGTGATATGCTGTACTTCAGTGCCAGATGAGAAGCGCGTAAGTTTATCCTCACCAACAATATTTCCTCAGGTACTTCTCAAACATATTGCTAATTGGATCATGTATACTGCAGACCCAATTGGCGGAATATGCCAGACAAATGGGCGCCATTCATACGTACGATTTGACTCTGGATGTTACCCACCTCATTGTTGGAGAATACGATACCCCAAAGTTTCGATATGTTGCGCAAAAGAGGTTGGATGTTCTGCCGATGTCGATAACATGGATCGAAGCCGTCAGAGAGCTATGGATCAACGATCAGGAAATAGATATGCCGTTGCTGGAGCAGCAGCATCGGCTACCTACATTCCACTCCCTACGCTTCAGCATGACAGGATGCGATGATCGTAAGTGACTCGTTTCTGGGTATCCGTAAATGCTAACATGGTTCTGAAGCTACGGAAAGATTAGAAATCGCTGCGCAAGTCAAGGCAAATGGAGCGACATACGAAGGTGACTTGACAAAATCGATCACGCACCTAATATCTTTTCGAACTGAGGGCGCCAAATACAAAGCTGCTAAGAATTGGAAACTGAAGATTGTGTCCATTGAGTGGGTGCGGGATAGTTTGGAGAGAGGAATGATTTTGGATGAAAAGTTGTACGATCCAGCATTACCGCCGAATGAACGAGGGAAAGACGCTTGGGATAAAACTGCGCCCAAGAGGACTTCGCTGGGCAAACGATCGCGGGACGAGAGTACAACAAGCTTAGATGGAGGCAAGAGAAAGCTGAGGAGGACAGCAAGCACGAAATTAAGCACGCAAAATGAACAGATATGGGGCGATATTGTTGGAGGAGGTGCCGGAGCCACTGTAACTCAGGTCAATCGAAGCGGGCAATGGGGAACAAATGATGAGGAAACCTCCAAGCCGAAACCTCTGCCAACAGCTGTGGAAATACAGAAACCAAACCAGTCCATGCTATCTACAATCGAAGATCCACGACCAGTGGAAGGAATATTTAGCGGGTGTCGATTTTACACACATGGGTTTCCTCCAGAAAGAACACAAATTCTTCACGGGCATCTTTTTTCGAATGGCGGCGAGGTGGTGGAAACAATTGAAGCTCTCGTGGAAGAGTCAGGCAAGTATCAACCGAATCGACTTTTCAGGATGCTACCTCATGATCTACCTGTATCCGACTTTCCACCTCTACCAGAATCTCAATTGCCAATCGAGACGATCACATTTTGGTGGCTGGAACGCTGTCTTCACCACAAAAAGTTTTTAGATCCTAACCACCATGTCATTGGTCGGCCATTCCCAAGTTTTCCTATCGAAGGATTCTCTGGCATGACCATTTCATCATCTGCTTTCGCTGGAATAGACTTGCTTCATTTTCAGAGAGCCGTTGAATTGCTTGGCGCCACCTATAGCGAGGACTTTACGCCCAAGTCTTCTGTTCTGGTAGTGAAATCTTTGGCTGGTCTGAGAAGGGACAAATACGACCATGCTCAGGAATGGAAGACTCCCATAATAGAAGCGAATTGGATATGGGAATCAATATCCGCTGGGACGAAGCTGCCCACCTCAAAGTACCGCTGCAGATCTCAGAAGAGATCAGATTCCTTGCCAAACACTGGCGTAGCGAATCCTGTTCCTCGACATAACAGGACAAATAGCGAAATTTCAAGGACCGAACCAAGAACTGGCAGTCATTCTTCAAGGTCGTCCATGCAACCGCCGCCGCCCAATTCTGGACTAGACAATACTGCCTTTTCAACTGAAGACCGCCCTTCGAAAGCATCAATGAAGCCACCGCCAAATGTGGGACTTGATAGCACGGCCTTCTCCACGGAAGATCCATCTGATGAACCTGCTGAAAGGCCGGTGAAGACATCGCGGAGGTCTAAGCTAGACAAAACAGCATTTTCAACAGATGAGCCTACAAAGTTCCCCGCACCAGTAGAGCCAGAAGAAGAACCTTTACCGAGTGTCATAGCGCTCAAGGAAGAATATCACACCCAGGGTTTCCCCACAGTGCCAGACATATCGACTGCCGGTTCCGAAGATATCTCCCAAGATCTCGTTTACAAAAGCAAACCCCTCACTGAGATCGACGGCAATTCCCCAACTCGAACAGTGTCAACCGCTCCGGCACCGAGCGACCACCCAGCCCCGAGACACAATCAAGAAGAATCACAAGGTCTCACCACTGCCATCTCCGCCCTCCTCGCCAAAGCCAAAACCGCACCGCTCCATGCCGCTCCAGAACCTCGCAAACGCAGCCGCCGAATCATCGGCCGCGTCCCCAGCAACATGTCCACGGGATCCAACCGCTCGCGCGACACATCCGTCGACTCAACAGCCACGCATGGCCATCCCGTCGAGTATCCTCCCTACAACGACTCCACGCCGAATGACCGCATCCAGATGCTTCTCAACGGCGATAAACCTACTGAGGATGTCGATAGCCAGCCGCCGGCTACGCAGTTGCAGTATGAGGATACGGAGAGCAATGAGGCGAGAGAGGTGTTGATGGCGAAGATGAGGGGGGAGAAGGTGGAGAGGAGGGGGATGAAGGAGAAAGCTGTTACGCTGGCGGATTATGCGGATCAGCCGAGGAATACGAGGAGGACGGGGAGGGGGACGTTGAGGTAGGTTTGGTTCGATTGGATGGGAACGTGGGAGGGGAATGGATTGGGAATTCGGGATTGTGGGCACGTTGGCTATGCTATGATGTGTATGTAGACACGGGATGGGTAGAAGGATGTCTTGGACATAAATGAACACAAATTTTGCACGTTGCCCGGCTCCTGCTGAGTTTCAGAGCTGTGAATGTCATAATAAAAGTCAGTGCTTCTCGTGTCTCCAAGAGATTGGAGCTGGTTGCTGTGGATGTGTAGCCTCCTAATGCGCCTATCTTTCGTTGCAGCATTCGATTGCCTGCTTGAAGTAATGCCAAGATTCCGCCATCTCTACGTTAGTCTGAGCATGATTTGTTTGTATGTTTTGCCTCTGCAGTGCCAAATTTGATTCAGTCCTGGGTGCGTGTATGATGCTGTTGTTGTTGTATCTTGCTGCATTGTAACTCGTGGAATTGGCTGAAATGTTGCGTTTATCTGCTTCGCATTCCGCTCGCTTAATTGTTGATTTTCTCTTCCCCACATTACTGCATGCATAGTATCCTTACTTTTTTTCGACTCACCCGAGCACGACATGTTCAATTCAGGCGCTGTTGTGGTGTATTCTACGCAAGGCATTGATTATTGCATAGGACCGATTCCGCTATGGATCAATCTACCTAGGCCAGAAAAAGCAAATGAAAAAGCAAACTTCTTGTGTCTATCCTGCTGCAAGGGTATCCCGATCCTCCAACGCCAAATGAAGAATCAAGAACGCGAATACGCCAAGGTGCCATGCAAAAGTCTATGCTTCATGGCTTGCCAAAGAATTCCAGAAATCAGTCGCTAGGATTTCCTAGCCTGATAGTCATATTCGCCTGAGAGCCCCTGAACAACTTCCTCCGCCAGCCTATGGCTCCATATCATCTTGATTGATCATCAGGATCATCACCATAAGTAGACTGCTCCTTCTCCTCGTCATCACCATCTTGATTGCCGTTGTCGGAGATACTCGTCGTTTGGAAGGTGGTGGTGTCGATGGCTTCAGTGTAGTGGTGGTAGGATCGATAACCGGCTGCAGGCACAGGCTCGTAATTGAAGGTGTAGACGATGGCGCTGTGTGTCGAGGGCTGTGAGCTGGCACGGGCAGGGTGAGCGTTACCAGAACCCTGGCGGGCGTTGCGACAGACAGCTCCAGATCCGGTGTTGCGGCGATTATTACCATGAGTACGGGTAGGCCTAGACTCAAGTCCAGATGTCATATCGCGATTGACGTTGGTACGAGCAGATCCAGACTCAAGTACAGATGTCATACCGTGGTCGATGTTGGCATGAGCAGATCCTGAGCCAGAATCACCGTGCATGTAGCGGTGACCAGGTCCAGATCCAGCTCTACTGTTGAGAAGAGAATCACCACCAGTAGCTCTGGATGCACCGCCAGCTGCGATGGCCGAAGTATTGAACTCGGCAGGATCTGGCATATCGCTCAAGATGCCCATAGCCTGCGTGATCATATTGTTCTTGGCTTCCTTGGAGATGTCTGGCAAGCCATCCTGACAGATTTGAAGGCAGATGGCAATGTTGCCTGCAACCTGCGGCTCGGACAAGCAGTGACGACCAGTCATAGCAATAGACAGGCAGACAAGAGCAACCTCAAGCTTGTTCAACTTCTCCTTGTGGTTGTCGTAGATGCTTTGAAGTCTTGCCAGGTCAGCTCCACGGTCGGATTCCGAGTACAACGGCTCCTTGGCTCGATTGGAGATCTATCCGGTATAGTCAGCTTCTATGCGCTCGATTCAACAGCGAGATGGAGTGCTTACTTCGAAGATCTCCTTGAAGAAGCTTGGTTGGTTTGCGTGGAAAGACATGCTTGCGATCTTGTTCTTCGTTCTGCGCGCACATAATTAGCATCTTTGACCTGCTACCCATTTACTGACCTCTCTCGACCAAGACGCTCCCCATCCCCCAAAGTCAAGAGGTCTCGCAAGCGAGAGACAAAAGGGGGATCATGTGATCTTGTTGATGCTTAGCGAGGACGCATCTCCTTTCATCCCCTACAATAGAAGACTTACAGAAGATGATTGAGTGCGCGTAGGAACTATGTCTGCAAGTCTTGCACTTGAGTTTCGTTGTTGCAAAATTAACGTGGGAGGAGGAGGAGCGGATTTAAATAATCACGTGGGTCTCATGTGACGCTAGCCTCTGGAACTGCTCGTCGCTAGAGTGATGGCAGCGCGACATCCGGGGATTGGTCATCCCTGAAACAGCTCTTGTGAATACCTTCATTAATTTGGCCCGTGAATATCTACTGGTCACTACGCTAGATGAAGGGTTGATGTTGTCTTTTGTTCGCTACTGTAAACATCCCGAACAATATCACCCGCAATCTTATACTATGACTGATCTTCTCTCTGATTATGAAAGATCAGATTTATCGGGGTTCAAGTAGGGGAAGACGCGAGGAAGCCGTTCGTAGGAACGGAAGATCCGTTGCGGTCTTTGAGTCCCTTCTAGCCTCGACAGCTTGACTGTTGCTATCTAATTGATGGGCCAAAGGAAACAACTCGGTCGTCCGCCTATTAGTCGTTGACAAGCCTCTATCTAACAACACTCCTGAGCCATTGGTAACTTTCGCGTTTAACTTAAAGTACCGGCCAAGGAGCAATGGATATTGAAATTCATGTTCATTGAGGCGGTCAACAACCACTAGTGCTCACTATGGTTGCAAATTGGCGCCGCCCTTTACTAGCATTCTATCATTTCGTGATGTTACCGTGCTGAGCTGTATGATCTGTGTGACTGATAACTTGCTCAAAGGTCCAGTATTAGAGGAAACAACCCCGAGTATAGATATGCGGAAGACATTCTGGTCATTTCCATAATTTGCCTGAAAATGTCGAAGCAATTTTGAGGTTCGCAATTCGTGACTGCTAAAGTCAATGTTTCTCTTTCACACAAGCCGCCGAATCAAGTTAGCACGCATTCCGAGCAGAATGCATTGGCTTCGATTGTAAGCTGGCTCTGATCCATACGAAATGCATCTGCTCCATGCTTGCGTCTCCCTAGGAGTCTGAAGCGCCTCTCAAATAGCTTGAATCCGACCTCTTCACACAAAACGCAGAGTTATTAGAATTGACCTCTCGCTAAGTGAGTTTAATTAAGAAGATCTTGCAAGGGTGAGTGGGCCTCGACTCTTTCATTTGTAGTACCAGCTCACCCACATTGAAGCGAGGGCTCCTTTGTTGACTTTACCGACGCTAGGGATCGCTAGCTCCAGCTTTGATCGTGCCTTCCCTTTCGGCCACAACAAAGAATCTAAAATCGGATAGCAGCTTTCAGCAGTTTAAGAAGATCGAATTTGGCACGCGTTCATCATGGCTACTATTCAACATCTCTCGAAGCTCAACCCAAATCACACCGTTCACTTCCAAAGCAAAGGCAAGGACGCGTCCCACAAAATGTCAATCGAAAAATTCCGGTCGGAGCAGGAGACTCAGCACAAGGTCGATGAAAACTCCCCGGATGACACAGAACAACAATCATACGGGCAGGCTATCCAGGAGACCATCCTTGGTACAGCTATTCTGATCGTGGTCGGAGCGTTTACCCTTCTCGGCCTGCACAGCAAGATCGAACAAGACAATGCGCACAATCCACTCTGCGATCTACACAGGCGAGAGCTCCGAGTGCTATATCTGGGATTATTGGTGACTGAGGGGCTGATGGTCTTGTGTGTCGGTTTCGGAGTAGGATTCAGGATTCGGAGGGCTTTCTGGGAGGCCAAGGGCAGAATTCGGACCGCGAGAGATTGGAGTCATGAGGTCCTTGCTGTCCTGCTGCCATTTTACCTTGGAGCACTCGTGGGAATTGTCACTTTGGTAGTCATGGGACTAGGAAGACTCTTGAGCAAAGGTGCAGAATGGACTTGCTAGGTAGGTAGTCATCCTCCACTTGCTCTGTCCTGAGCACCTCTAATGGATTTCTCTAGTGGTTCAAATCGTGAGGTGCGGCTGTCATTCCGAAGGGAAAGTAAATGCAGGAATGGGCTTCTTGGTTGAATACTTCAGGTCGCGTTCTATTGTCGAACGACGGCTGGTGATAAGGACACTTAGGCTTCCGAGGGGGGGATACTCTAGCCTGGGTTGATGCAAATACATTTTCGCGCAAATTGAAATGACCCGTTTTTACACAGAAGCTATCAATCTTGCCTTCGCCCGTGCTGGACCGAGAGCTAAACTCCAATCCGAGAATATATTCGACAAATTTCATCACGAATAGACAGTGATTCGTAGAATTGAACAGTCCATGTTCATGAGCTCACTTTCGATCAGTGATACTGCATTTCAGGTAGCTCTTGCCTTCCCCTGTCGTATTTGATAGCTTCCTTCCAGATCGAGAAAGTATGTGCTTCAGCAAGACTACTTCCTCTTTTCGACATATCCTTTCCAAGTCCTTCCAAGCATGAACACGCAATTGTCTTTCATCTTGAACCTGCTAATTTCTGCTAGCATCCCAAAAGCATAATCTCAACATTTGAATCACGAAGTCATGGCCACAGAGAAGAAAATGCTCGACGTCGACGAGATCAGCCTTGACAAGGACGCCTGCGACACGACCCTATCCCTGAACCTCTCCCGCCAACTCGAGGGCTCCAATGCCAACATTCGAGCGCTACTTCAACTCCAAATCTACGTGGATGAAGCCCATAGACGGGAGAAATGGATCCTTCTACGTTGGACATGTACTGCGTTGACACGATTCGGGTTTCTTGCTTGGACGTCATATCTTGTCATGCAAAATGTCAACATGCACTATGGACACAAGGTTGAATCACCCATCACGAAACCCGACTCTCGCTATTTCCTACTCAGAACCGTTCCTCTAGTCCTTGCTATCATTGGATGGCTGGTATCGCTAGTTTTCAAGGTCTGCAGAATTGCCAGTCTACTTAATGGATGGGATATCTTCAAAACAACCCCTGAGGGCGAACGAAGGGGAGACTTGATCGAGCGCCTCCCGGGTCTACTTGGTACCATGATTCTTCTGGGAGCTTTAGTCTCTGTTAAAATGACTGAAAAGTCCATGGGAGATTAGTAGGCAAGAACTGGTAAGTTTCTGCTTGTTGCGGTGGTGTCCAGCACAGCACATTAGATTCTAGACCGCCACTCATCATTTACAGGTTATTGTCAAGCAGCCCATAACCTGTCACTCAATAAAATTTTGTTCTCATATCACGCTTTTCGAGGGATTGTGGGCTAATAGCTACTAGGATTCAACTTTGATATCAGTGCGTTCATAGATTATGACAATGTTGGGAATGGAAGACCGCGACCGTGGGGCTATTTTGGTCGAATGCAATGGTTATGGACAATCATTATCCACTTTCGGGGTGTATTGAAAGAAGAGGCATACGCGAGTGGACACAAGACTTCACAGGGCATGGGCAAGGGCTGCATACATAAGTAAACAAGGAATACACTGCGAACACCGGTTATGTGATACTTCGAGAAATGTGAACTCGAAATTGACTTGCTGACTATCAACCATTTGCGACATGTAAGTTCATCTCACAACCCCGGTTTTAATCATGTTCCAACACCGTTCGCTTCGGGTCGAGACTTGGCACTGCAGTCCATCCTATTATTCTTTGATTCGTCCTTGGCTTAATTTCCTCACAGCCAGCGAAGCGGTCCTCTCCATTGTAGGCCTTCGGCAATTGCTCTAGTCCGAGGAGTCTCGAAATACTCCACATGTACTCCAACAACTAGAGATAATCACCTTTCAACCTTGTTACGTGGTCCAGGTGTGTTCCCTTTTTGACCCAGCCGTCACTTCGTCAGCCGTACCAAGCAGGACTTCGAATCGGCTCATCAACAGACTCAAAATCCGTTCAGAGAGTCAAAAGCTAAATATAGTGTCCCCAATTTCCAAGATATGAAATTGAGGAGGCTGTGTTCATGTTCTGGACTCCCGAGGTGCTCATAGCTGGTGGTAACTGGCGACCCCCGGCATTGCTGTAGAAAGGAGCCTGACATCTCGTCTTCGCATGACTCCCCAAAGATCTTAAATCGATCTTCTGAAGAGACCTGCTCTTTTGTGATCCCGAGGCCTGCGGTCTCGCAGCCAATTTCCAACTCAACATCACGCGTCTCGCTTAGCCACAACAAAGCCCCACAAAATACACCTCTCGCCAAAAAGCAACAAACCAAAAAGAAATATGAAGGTTCAAAACAGCAAAAGTTTGAAGCTTTTAATTCGAAGTGGGCCTATGAGAGAGACGTCCTTACGTAGGTTATACGTCAGGTTCAACCCCGCCTCCCGCTCTTTTTCACGCTGCTAAAGTCCCCAGGACACCCACGGACCCGCAGAGTAGATGGGTGCCCCAGCAGTCAACTCTCATTACTTCTACTGTTTTCTCGGAGGCGATGATGCATTGGCTTCTTCAGAGTGTTTTAAGTTCTTGCAGGAGGTAACTTGGGATTGGCCAAGCACGTCCGCCGTACAACACGCCCACTGGTGAGAAAAGAGATGGCAGAATCTGCTTATTTCGTTACATGTTGTCGGGAAATTTTAACCGAGGGGTGGGTTATCTTGGTGGTGATAAGATTTTGCGCAATCGGGAGCGGTTCACGATAAGGAGACTCTCATGCTGTGACTTTGTGTCGTCATCATGATCTTATATTGGTTTGATATCCTGGAAAGAGCGTGCGATCGGGGAGACACCTTGATCATGAAGGTCTTCTCGACCCTGAAGGCTCACGACGTGCATGCGATCTTGTTGCACTGCTCACACCCAGAACATGTGCATCATCTTGTCATCCTCCATCAGCCGACTGTACCACTTTCCATAACCAACAGCGCCGTAAGGCACGACACGCCATGCGCCCGACCATGGAACTTGTCGCCTTAGGGATAGTGTCTATCGTGGTTTCTAGCCACGGAGCCTTCAAAGTCTCTAGGCGGATCGCTCTCTTATTTACTGTATGGCATGACCGTTGGTCTTGGCGTGCGTCTAAATCACACAGGAAATTGTTCATCGAAGCGAAACATATCCCACAAGTCGCGTACTTGGCCAGAACCATCCATCGGCCCATAAGATACAGGAAGTGTAGCATCTAACCAGTCGTTTCGAGGTTCAGTGTCGAAGAATTTGACTGTTGGCGCCGCCTCTGGCACAGGTTTTTGCTGAGGTCGTCGACCATTTTCGGTCATCCTAGCTATGATCCCTTCACAGTTGTTCAAGCAGTCTTCGGCGAGATCCCAGTCATCGACCTCTCTAGCATGCCGCAGCCATGATGTGAACATCTTGACACTAGACACACAGGTTTCAGCTACGGAGTCCTCAGTTGTCTCCACGGCAAAGCGCAGCAATAATGTGATAGTCGATGTGAGATAGTATGTAGTGTCTATGTAAGAATCAATCAGCACTGTATTTCCTATACACGAAGGCTGATCACTTACAAGGAAGCCAGAATTCCGCGAGGTGGAAGGTTTTCAAGGAAGTGATGAAGTCGACGATCGCCTGTGCTGCGTGCCTGGATTCGACTTGACGGAATCTATAGGCTTCGATAGCTTCAGTAGATCCTTGCTGTGAAACGGCCTGCGTTCCTAGCATGTCAGAAGGCTTCATCAATGCGTTTTTGAAAGGTGGACACTCACGTGCAATGAGATTCGACAAATCAACATCTTCAGGGACAAATAGCAAAGACGAAGACTGCTTGACCCAGAGACAGTCACCCGATTGGAAGTGCTTGACAAGTAATCTGGCAGAGAGTCTTCCCACTTGTCCAAATCCACCTCGATCCGTCGTATTAATTTCGAAGTGTCCTTCTGAGAATTTCCTTCGAGATCATAGACGAGAGGTAGTGCTTGTCCCAATATCTCGGTCATTTGGCAGAGGGCAATGAAGCTCTCGGAAGACCTTCGGTACTCGAGTGACACCGACTCGTGGGGTAGCAGCATCTCTAAAGTTGGAACTGGTACATCGTGATGCTTGGAGCTTATGCTCGATGGTGTTCCATGAGCAAAACTACCCCTGCAGAAATATCGGTAAGCATTTTGTACATCCCGTGGTGTTGAAAGCATTACCATCGATCATGAATCAAGACCCCCCACCAAAGTCTCACCCGCAAGTTTTTTTCCTGCTGTGGAATGCTCCACTGACTCGGATTCCTGTTCACACCTAAACTGTAAGATAAGGCTACTCCGCGCCCATTGCCGACAGTGTTGCCGATGATAGAGTAGACAGGCCGGCCGTTCAGCTCCACGACTTGAGCCTGAAGTGTTGACAGATCTGGTCCAAGAAAGTCATCCGCCAATGCTTGGACTGCAAGGTTCCAAGCATATCGTTGGTCTGGCCGAGGCCTGCCTGTTGAAAGTGGTGATTGGTTCCAATATACGAGCGCGCTGGCATAGACATCACACAACAACGCTGCAGCACCTTTGCTTTGACTTGTTGCAGGCTCGGTGAGCAATTTCTCATCGATGACTGGGAAGGCGGGATGAATCTTGGCGAGATACCTGTTCATATCAGCTCCACTCATGTATAACATGATCAAAATACTGACAGTTGGCGAATGTGAGCGGCGTTTGGGTAGAAAATCTGCTCAAAGATCTCTCTCTGTTCCACACCGGCATTGTCATTTATGGACAAGCCAACCCTTCCTCTCGGCACTTTCTTGTAGAGAATCGGCTTTGAAGGATCCGAGAAGTATACACTGTAAGGATTGTCATTTGTCCTCCCTTCTGGCGAGCTAGGAGACATGTATTGCTCTAGCACATGAGCATCCGATGAAATAGCGGGTCCCACGATGTGCAAGGATTGCCGTCCTTTGTCTGATCTGTTCGGGACATCATTCGCACGGTCATCAGTACGTACATGCGGTCCTTCCCAATTCTGAGCTCGGGGCTCTGGAACTTCGACCTTTTCTGGATCGTCGATCAGAGTATGCCTTCGCTTCAGAACAGGGGTGTTGTTGCGTTGGCGACCGCTTGCCGAGGGTTCTGAAAGGGACAGTCTTTTCAGAGGTGGCTTTTCGTCCACGGAATATTGACAACATTTTCCTTGTTCACGGCATAATTGGCAATCTTCTCCTATGGATGTGACGTCGCAACGGACTTTTCGTTTCCGACAAGCATCACAAGCTCTGATTTTGTGGGATCTGTAGGGGCGTGAGACGGGCAACTGCGGGAAGGGTTGGTTGGCTTCAGACATGGTGGATAGCAAATCTAAAGGCTGATAAGCTCGGAAAGAGAGGTAATAATTGGACCAGCGCTAAAATTATCCAGATATGTGATTGTGATGTTGTCAGTCCTGCACTGGACGTTGAAGGCTTGGGAGGTGGGAAGATGATGGCCCCACTTTCGGGAAAGCCCCCTTCGGGAGCATCCTTTTCTGCTTTGGACCAACAACACTTCACCATCAGATCCTGATGGTTCCATGGGGAAATTGACCGGATGCTCGTATCGGTAACTTCTATCTATAGATCTTGAAAATCACTTCTTGGCTATGCAAGCTTTCAGGCATTGTGACGTCGATCTTGCATGCGTGTCTTGCACAAAAGTTTCCCGACCACAGTTTCCCGAGAAGTTTCCCGCATGCACAGTTCCCATAGGAATCTTGCTCCTAGACAGGACTGAGTATCCCCCATGGTAGAAATTAAAGATTACAGTAGTGCCCGCTTTCAGCTGTGTCCCTTCGGAGAGGGCTTTTGTGGCAACATCGTATGAAGCGAAGTGCTTGTTACCTCATAATCTACATCATATATAATCGACGTGCTTGAGATATGCATCATGGTGCACGCCGCTGTCCACCATCCATTCGGCTTGATAATGCTCCTGCCGCATCTGAAGACTCTCAGACTTGACGTGGTGGACCGCTGTGATTTCTCGCTCAAGATGCCTTCCCAAATGGAAAATACTTCGACAGCGACAACATCTTCAGAATGCCAATGCTTGTACACAAATATCGACAATGAGGCGATGATGAAGACCGCTGCTTTAACTTTAGCTCGGTACGGGGGAAATTTTGAGCCTAATTTGATTACCAGAGCAAAAGGCGTCTACATCTTCACAGCGGATGGTCGAAGGATCCTGGATTTCACATCTGGACAAATGTCATGTCTAATTGGACATGGACACCCTGAAATCGTTCAAACAATCACTCAACACGCTGCACAACTGGATCATCTGTACAGCGGCATGTTAAGCCCGCCAGTTGTGCAGTTGGCCGAGAAGCTCACGAGTTTGCTTCCCAACGGACTTGACAAGGCAATGTTTTTGAGCACAGGAGCTGAATCGAATGAAGCAGCAATCAAAATGGCCAAGCTGTATACGGGGAAATTTGAGATCGTTGCTCTTGGTAATTCATGGCATGGTATGACTGGTGCTGCAACAGCGTCGACATATCATTCCGGTCGGAGAGGATATGGTCCATTTGTAAGTCTCGAGCGTCTTTCACCCTCTTTCTTGAATAGACCAACTATGTGAATAGATATTAACGTCTCAAGATCCCCGGAAGTCTTGTACTTCCCTCACCAAACGCATACAGATCTATGTTCAGACATCCAGACGGTTCTTACGACTGGGAGAGCGAACTCAACTATGGGTGGAACCTCGTCGACACCCAGTCCGTTGGATCACTCGCAGCTGTAATTATCGAACCAATTTTGAGTTCAGGTGGTATGCACGTTCTTCCCACAGGCTACCTCAAAGCAATGAAAGCACACTGCGAGAAACGCGGCATGCTTCTCATTGTGGACGAAGCTCAAACTGGCATTGGCCGTTGTGGTTCTATGTTCGCAATTGAGCACGAGGGTGTGACTCCAGATATCTTGACGCTCAGTAAAACGCTTGGAAATGGTCTGCCGCTCTCAGCAGTGATAACTTCGAACCTTATTGAGCAGACTTGCTTCGACCGCGGGTATCTGTTCCTCACAACTCACGTCAACGACCCTCTACCGGCCGCTGTAGGCCTCAAAGTTCTGGAAGTCGTACTTCGCGATGGGCTTGTGGAACGGTCGAGGATAGCAGGGCTAAAGCTGAACGCTGGTCTTCTTGAACTTCAACGGAAGTATGGATGTATTGGAGATGTGAGAGGTCGTGGTCTTATGGCAGGAGTCGAAATAATAATGGACGTAGAGACGAAGGAGCAAGGAATCGATTTAGCTGCTGCTTTGGCGGATCGTATGATGGAACTTGGCTTGTCCGCGAATATCTTGGGCTCAAAGATGTTCGGAGGAGTCTTTCGTATTGCGCCGCCGATTACCATCACTGATGAGGAGCTGGGAGCCGCGTTGGAGATTTTCGAAGAGGCTTTGAGGAGTACGCCAGGGACTATGCCTAGGTGATATGGGGGAATGCCGACTCTGTTTGAGTTTAATTACGAAACTATTAGTTAGATGAAACCATTTTTGAAGGAAACACGGATTAGATATTGTACTTATCATGAATAGTAATGCTTGAACGGCCCACACACCCTCCCACAAGAATGACTGCAGACTGTGCGGTGAGTGTTTGAGTTTTTCCACTTTCAAATGATATCCATGGTCATTTTGTGAGGAAAATCTCAAGTCTCCCATGCAGCTAGTGTCTGTGAACGCCCTGCAGCCACTTTTGCAAGTTCATGATATGTCACTGATTTTCTCCAGCTTTTCCCTGGCGCTCAATTATTGGCGGAGTATCTCTGAACATTTTACTGTCCTGTGACTCGTGTCCCCCGATGGCAAGTCTCGATGGAGCTATTGTGTCTGGACCGTCTTTCGAAACTTGTAGAATCATCAGCCTATTGTCTTCGTTGAAAGCTCGACTGTAGCTCCTAGCTCTGATCCCATCCTTGGCACATTGGCTCTTCCACAGATACTAAGGTTGTTGCTTGGTGTCGGATTCCCTTACCTGTACAATAGCTATGACTAGTCTCCCAGCCCTACTCTCGAGAACTCTGCTCCTTGAGGTGGAGTCCAAAGGGTTGTCTTCGTGGCACTTTCCAATCGCTGCCATGTATTGGCGTATCTTCACGAGGGAATAGTCTTAGTAATACTCTCCCTGATGCTCGACTAATCGGGCATTTGTGTGCTTGGTCCTCTTGTTGATCGTCATAGTCAGGAAGTTCCTCCTCTGAATTTTGCTTGTCCTCGTCGATATCCTCCTAACCTTCGTCTGCCTCTTCCTCTCCTGCCTCCTCTTCTACTCCAGCTCCCGGAAAGTACTTGCTGCGTTCCTTTTCGATTTCGATCCCTTGTCCTCGATTGTGGTAGGCTTTGGAGGATGATAGGTCTCTGGCAACAAGACGTAGAAATTGTCGTGAATGTTGTCGTCGCTGGGGCGTGTTGACAGGGGATGCCTCGCTAAACTATTCTATCAAAACACTTCATAATTTCTCGACAATTACAGTACAATAGCTCTCACGGCTGCCTGCTTTGAGTAGAATGAGGCTCAGGTGATTTACTGCTAGCATGGCCGATGCTCCACGTGCGCGGCGCGCTATTCGAGCCTGATTTCGCGTTCGCAGCCGTGAAGCGATTTAGGCCACCCGCCCCACTCGAGGAGATCGCAACAACAAACCATTTTTATACAAGAACTCTTCGTCCACGACCGACAACCTCTCAAATACACCATCTTTCAGCTCCTACTCGCAAAATTCGCATCGCAGTCCATCATCCAGCTTCAGCTGTCACAATTTGTTACACGAGAAACTTTGCCGACGTCCAAAACAAACAAACAAGAACAACTTCGGTCGCATCTAAAGAACAGAATCTCACAATGTCTCCTTCTGTGAAGACAGCTAGAGTCACAAGGGCTCTCAAGAAAGCTACAAAGGTTAAGATCGATCCCGTTTCTGTAGCTTTATCTCCCATCAGTGAGGAGAACAGAACTACCTTGGAAAATGTAAGGTCATCTTTTTCTTTCTTCTTCTCTACATCTCCTCCTCTTTTCATCTCCATACTCTCCATACCTTACCGTCATTTCCTCACGCGTTCCAAATCTAACACAAACTCTATAGGCCAAGCTCATCCTTGATTCCCCATCCTCCTCCGAGCCAGACCGCGCACTCGCCCTGATGTACCTCAAAGAAATCTACGATTCCGACGAAGAACACCGTACTCTCTACCACTACCTATGTGCATGCTACCTGCTCTCCGTCCACTCCACCGAGAACCTGGTCACACGCAAGATGTACGCCAAAAAGGTCGAAAATGAGTCTAAGAAACAACTGAAGAAGCTCTCACTTCACATGGATACGGCTCTCAATGAGTTGAACATCTCGGCTCAGATCTACGAGGGCTTGAAGGAAAAGGCTGTGAAGGCAATGGATGGAATTGGAGAGGAGATTAGGAAGGCTATTGCGGAGGGAAAGGATGTTGGAGCTCTGGAGATGGCGGAGAAGGAGACTAGACACGTCAGAAAGAAGAAGAGAGTTTCGTGGGGTCGGGTGGATGAATATTCCGATGACGGAGAAGAATGGGGATGGAGAGATGGAATGGAGCGTGACGAGGAGGAGGGTGGTGCTGTTCAGGAGGCTAGGGTTGAGAAATATAGGGATGAGGACGAGTACGAGGATAGTGAGGACGAGGAGAGCGAGGGAGAGGAGGAGATCGAGGAGATCGAGGAGGAAGAAGACGAGAATTAAGGTTTGTCCTACAGATGGCTTTCAAGCTCTGTATCAAGATTGACTTGGAGATTCGGGTTTCTCTGAGTAAACGACGAAATGGATATGACATGTCCTCCTACGCAATGAATGGGTTCCAAACCGCACAAGTGAAAGTAGGGTCAGTTACTATGTGCGACAATACTTACGCCAGGATAATACACCTTACGATTTATTCCTGTGCCTGTTTAGCTGATGAATCAGCCCTAGAATGAGGCACGCTGCTAGTATCCGGCCAAGTAGAATCTGTTATACCGATATCTAGGCTCATGTTCCACAGGCTACTGGCCCGTATGTAGGCCATCCAGCTTGTTCCAAGTCGCGGTTCATTGTTGTTATCCCATATTTCTAAGCGAGATTGATATCGACAGGAAGAAGCACTGGCGACATGCAGCATTTACGGAAAATTTTACAGTATATCTGAAACATCTTGCTCAAGAACGTGGTAACCCCAAAAATGTATTCTATCGCGAGACCGTGGTTGTGCGCCTTGTCAGGGCACATCAGAGGTTGGACGGACGGACTGAGCTTATCAACGGTACAAGATCAATGCAACATTCCTCTATCAAAATATGAGCCTTTGAAAAATATAGCTCAGACTTTAATTACGAATTATATTCCTCTCCAACTCCTCCAACTTCCTTAAAACTCAGGATCGGAAATCCAACTTGAAGATGGTACCCGTCAGATTTAGGGCATTGTGATTGGCTGAGCAACATGTGACACCAACGGTAAATGCAGCCTCACCAAAACGGGCAGGCAGGCTGGTAGGCATGTCTTGATAAGAAGGTGCCTTCAGAATCCGAGTGCGTACAACATCACACTCATCATATCATATCACGTCTCTTGAAGGGGAGGAGAAGACGTACTTCGCCTAAGCTATCGCACCTCGGTCGCATCCTCCTGACCAACCCTCCATCGTCTGTCTCTAGATTGAACCCCGCGAATTTAAAGACGCCAAAAGCCGATTCAAACCGACACATCTTCAGGGCACAGAATGGCTTCGACTTCATATCCACAAGCTGAGAGCTCGACTGGCAGTGGCTCTCCCCAGCAATCGCAGCAGCAGCAGCCTCCTCAGCATAAGCGCGTTTACCAGGCATGCATTCCTTGTCGCAGGAGGAAGGTAAAATGCGATCTGGGAAGTGTGGACAGCCCCGGAGACCCGCCTTGTAAGTCACAACCTCAACTCACAACAATCGAACGACAACCGCTAATTGCGTCGCGAAGGTGTGCGATGCAGAAGAGAAAGCAAGGAGTGTTTCTTCTCTGCGACGAGACGGAAGAGAAAGCATGAGGATGGCAGACCCGACAGTCTCGATGGGTACGAGTACCAGGACGAGTACATCGTTCGAAATGGCCGGAAAATGGTACAAGGCTCTCCACCAGCTCCGATGCGACAATCGTCAATGGGAGCTCCCACATCTGCTAGATCAGCAGTAGCATACGGAGATAGTGCGCCTGTCCTCACTGGACCACCCTTGACTCCAGGAGGATCAATTGGTAGAACACAACCTTTGCGCCGGCCCACCGAAAATGCGAGAGATAGCTCCCATCGCGACGAACGGCACTCAGATGAGTCGAATACACAATTGGAGAATCTTGAGGCACAGGAGGTTATGCGAAGGGAGGTATATGGTAGGAATGGTCTTCTTTGAAGCTTGATCAGGGAGGCTAACGCGAGTTCAGGACCTCACGATGCCCTGGACTTACTCTACAAGGCCGCTACGGATAGGTAGGTGATATGTTGAGAAAGGAATCAGACAGATGCTCACAATTTTCCCAGTCCGGGCCACAAGAGAAGTAATAGCCAGGTTTCGTCAATGCTCAACAACAGCACATCCGGGCATCAACCAATGGCCTCTCCTCTACAGACCATCAACCGACCATTTCAGTCCGACATGAGACCCCCGGAAGTGCGAAGGGATGCCGCGATTGACCCTGCTTTATCCTCAGAAGCCATCAACAGGCCAGAGAGGACGCAAGAACAAGGCTATAAGGATGCTGTCAAGGCTTGGTCTCGATTTCGATTTGTCCGAGCCGGATGGTTCACTCCAAGTGAAGCAATCGACTACATCGATTAGTACGTACCTGAAAATACGCCTTGCTTTTGTTTTACTGATAAGCTGTAGCTACTACGAATATCTATCTCCGCTTACACCAATATCTCCTCCAACTTTCAGGGATCCTGGAACTCACCCAACACTTCTCATCGAAGAACCTATCCTGACTGTGACTCTTCTCACAATTGCTACCAGGTACCGACAGATTCCTGGCCCTGGAGGGCATTGTAGGTCACATGCAATTCATGAACAACTCTGGACTTATTTACGTGGAATGATCGAAAGATGCCTCTGGGGTCAAGAAGCATTTGGGGGAGGATTTTGCGGATCGGGAGCCGAATCTGAGGCACAGACATCTAGCACTGCCCCATGGCGAGGATTACGGAAAGGTAGTCTGAGAACACTGGGAACCATTGAAAGTCTAATGATATTGACCGAGTGGCATCCTCGGGCACTTCACTTCCCTCCAGCAGAGGCCACTGATGAGCTCATGCTTCCATCTTATGACGCTTCCGATACCTATAGTACGGATGAGGAAGGCATTGGTCGATTACCTAGAGGTGTTGGTGGCAAGAGAATCGAAAGTTGGTTGGAACCAGCCTGGAGAAGCGACCGAATGTGCTGGATGCTTCTAAGTACAGCAATGGGCTTATCATATGAACTTGGTGTCTTTGATGAGATTGAGGAGCTGTTGGCAGCCGGGGGAGAGATGACCCGACCAGAATACGAAGACGAGGCATATCGCCTTCGTGCAGCACGGATTAAGAGGCTTCTGCTAATATATGTCACGCAACTGGCTGGGCGCCTTGGATGGACAAATATGGTTCCTGAGAACCTAAGGGTTACAGATCCTGCTTTCGCCCCTCGAAAACGAAGGCCATCTGTTGATGGCAAGACTCCCGAAACCAACACTACTGTCACCAATAGCTTCAACTACATTCCAGACCTGGAACTGGATGACCAGATTATCCATTGTTGGGCTGGAATCAGCAATGCTATGCGAATTGGCAACGAGAAGCTTTTCCGGTCAAGACAGTACACGACGAAGATCATTAATGATTCAAGTTATGTAGAGCTTCTCAAAGATTTCCAACCCATGTTAAAGGCATGGAAAACAGAGTTCACGCGATTCAATCTCCCACAGTACATTGGTCACATACTTTCAATCGAGTATCAGTATGTCCGGATTTACGTCAATTCCCTTTCCCTACAAGCTGTTGTCGAAAGATGTAGTACAGAGGCTGGTAACCGATTCAACGCAACTGGCCATCCTGGCAATGGGTCAGTACCCGGTGCCATGTCAACTGAAAACCAACAGACGTACTACGGAAAGCTACCTCTGGCAACATTTGGTAGCTACACAGCTGCTGATCAAGACTACGTCAAGGAAGTTGTAGACGGCAGTCGAGAGCTTCTGAAAATTGTGGTTGACGGATTGCTACCAGGAGATTACTTAAAGCATGCCCCAGTACGGACCTATTTCAGAATCATCAGCGGTGCCATGTTTCTGCTGAAAACGTTCGCTTTGGGTGCATCCAAAGGTGACGTGGAGTATAGCATTGGACTTATGGACAGAGCCGTTGATGCTTTACGAACTTGCGTTGTCGATGATGTCCACCTAGGTATCCGCTTCGCTGATCTCCTGGAAACGTTAACCTCTCGACTTCGAGGTCGTTTTATCAGTGCTCCCGGCCCAAATCCAAATGGTGATCCTATCAGCAGGGCTCGCAGTCCAGCCATGCATCACGAGCCTGATAACAAGCGACAGAAGATGGACCAGCGAGACCAGATCCGAGAGTGGAATGCCGCAACTCCAAATTACGGCATGGGCAACGGCGCAGGTAAGTCACACAAACTCCAATACCCTTTATCTTATGAAACCATACTCACCTCTCAACAGATCTCAACGTATCAGCCACACCGTTTGATCTCAACCAAGGATCGTTCGCGGCGGCTCCCGGCACACCTTACAACCAGGGTCCTGGCTCAAGCTACGGCAATGATTTGCAAGACCCCTTCAGCGACTGGAATACTAATGGTGGCACGGATTTCTGGTATCTACCTCCTGGTACGGCGTTCTATCAACACTTGGGTGATCAGGGAGTCACACAAACGGCGGAGGGTGTCAATGTTGGCGGTATGGACTTGCTGGATTTTATGGCGTTGGATGGGCCGAACTTTGTTGGTGAAGGGTTCTAGATCAATCTAAAACCATACAAAGTATTACAGGAAAGTTTAATGAGCAAACAGCTCACTGTCTTGCAACCTCTGGTGGTATATCAAGTTTCCATGTAGGGGATTTTATTTTTGAAAGGCTTTCCATTCACTCGCCTGAGCTCCTCGGATCAATATTGTAGGCTGATGCGCATCTATAGTTCTCCATCCCAAGATAACTTTAATACACTGAATGATCCCCAGTCACACCCTTTTCTGGCCTCAAAGGATCACTCTTCACTACATACAATGTTTTCAGCTGACCGAAAAAGCGCGAGAACTGATCTCTCATGCCCAGTGTCTGCAAATTCAACCGACCGAGGAACACAATGCCTTCATGCTCCTTCTCGACACCCTCCAAGCCCGACACTATAACCCTATCACCTTGTGTGTTCTTGATGCTGAGAAAGACATTGACAAGTGGCGAGGAAGGCAAGGCGCACTTCATGTAAGTCGTGTTCGCGTCTGTAGTGCACCATCTTTAGCACACCGGAGCTCGCGGAAAACTCGATAGACTTACCCTCTTCAATTCTCTTCAGATTTCTGACTTTCAGAGTCTCATGCTCGGGATCGTAGACAATCCCTCGTTCCCAACTACGGGCTTTGCCACGTCTGGCCATGAACTGCTCGGGGGCTGGTTCGGAATTTGTCACGGCAGCGATCTCCATTTGCTTGTTGTTATTGACTTCAGTTAGGGCTGGGGGTGCAGTTACCGTGGGTCGAGGGCAGCTGGCGATACTGTGAGTTTTAGGGCAACTGTTTCTCTTACCGGAACGAAGGTGGGACGACCGACGGGAGACACCCATTTTATCAGCAGATTCAGCAACAATGGCAAGCCGCCTCCCACAAGAGGCATGCAGCCACACGCACTCTGGAGGCCAGAACATATTTGTCTTGCCGGAAGTGCCTCTCGTAGTCTTATTGCCAGCCACATTGGGCTTAATGGTAGTGAAAGGAACTGCACTACCAGATGACCATGAAACGTCACTCGCTTCAAAACAATCCTGGATCAAGACCAAGCAGAAGCATAAGGCCGCGCCCGACAACTGATGATTGACACCTGCCAAGACCTTCCGCGCTTTGTCTTTCTACTAGGCTCTCTGGCGAGGCTGACTCAACGTCACCTAATAGACGGCTGGGCTGACGCCCTTTATCGAATCAGGAGAAAAGCAGAGATAGGCAGTACACCCTCTTTTCCATTTGTATGCAGAGCATTCCTAGCTGTCTCTGGTATATCCGAATCCATAGCCTTAGACCTCAGAGCATTCCTCTCCGGTTTGGCGCCGTGGCTGTTGTGCAACACCAAAAGAACACATGCCACATTAACAGAGACTTCAGATAAGTAACCCCATTGGCCTGGTTTCTTGGACGCGGCCTGGAGGTCTTTAAAGGGACACATCAGGAAAGCTGAGCCATCCTGCGCCCGAAATGCAATTATTCCCTCGACGTCGACAAGCCCAGTGAGGCTCTGCTTTTGCGCTCTTGCTGCACCCTCGTCCATATCAGTGCGCCTAGGACTGTCAGCTGTGCCAGCCACTTTGCAAGATGCATTCACACCATAGAATGCCATTTGCCACGGTGGAAGAAAGGCCTCTTGCAGACTGATCCTTATAATAGTCTTCTTCAGGCCTTGTTCGTGTTGCATTGCGCATCGTTGAACATGAGCTCATCAAAGTCGATATTGACTGGCCATTCCTTGCAGAACGGAAGCCCTACCAGGAGCTTTGGACCAGAACAGCCCTCACATAAGACCACAGCCAGGCCTGTCGTGGAGTCACAAGCGGCTGGCACCTCGGGCAGTGAGGATGTGACCAATTTTGCAGGCCCGTCCAGACAGAAACAACATCGCCTCTCACAGGTGGTACCAAGGGTCGAGAAAGGAAAGGGAATAGTGGGGGAAGAGCACCCATGGGATGCAAAAAACATCCTTAGTTTTGGTACGTGGTTTTCGTCATTTTTGTAATTCAACAACTGACAGACTCACACGTAGACGGAGGAGGTATACGTGGATTGTACAGTCTCTTCATCCTGAAACGACTCATGACGCAAATCCGTTGCCAAGAAGAGAGATACGTAGATGGAACAGGTTCCACCGCACCCGCATCATCCAGCTTTCACCCAGAGAATGAGCCTGCAAATGTGTCGCATATTCTCCGAGGAACCCGAGACCACGAGCGAGAACCACGTTCTGACGGAAACTATTTGCCTTGCCATTATTTTGACTACATCTGTGGTACCAGCACTGGGGGGTACGCTTGACCTGGTTCCGATCTTGTCAGTTGCTAATTGATCCTAGTCTCATTGCTATCATGTTGGGCCGACTCCGTATGACCGTGGATGATTGCATAGCAGAATACGAGTTACTGGCGGGCGGTGTCTTCGGCCATCCACGAACGTTTCACCAAACTTCTCTTCCTTTTTTCTGGTTGGAGCGGCCGAAGTACGACGAAGCAAATCTAGAGACAATCATCAGACAGGTTATCAATCGACGCGGAGAGATTGATGTAGATAACTTCGAGCGAACGTTCCACACTGACTCGGGCATGTGCCGCGCGTAGGTCAATTATAGTCTGCTGGCGCAATAGAAGCTGATCGCAACTAGATTTGTGTTCGCGCTGAGGAAGGCTGGTCATGACGAAAGTCAGAGGAGTGGCGCCGTGTTCGAAAAGCCATATATATTCAGGTCGTATGATCATTATCATCGGGATGGCCAGACTATTTGCAACCCTGGAATCGCTTGTCGGCATCCACTGTGGCAGATAGCAAGAGCAACGACAGCAGCTCCGCTGATCTTCGCCCCAATGGAAATTTCTTCGAACGGCGAGACTTCAGAACTAAATGGACCTGGCCTCACAAGACGAATTTTCTCAGGTCTCTCAGGCTATGCGCCGCCGCCGCCCAATGTCGGAGCTGCTCGCCCATTCATCTTCATTGATGGTGGTTTTGGACCAGCCAATAATCCGTCAAAAGAAGCTTATAAGGAAGTGACTTCATCAAATGAGAAGATCGGGACCGTGGTGAGTATTGGCACCGGGAGAAGAAGCGCCGATAAATTTCAGACTGGCGCATTGTCATTTATCAAGAACAGCATAGCTGCTGTTGGGGACCCACAACCAGCTCATCAATTCATGGAAAAACAGTCGCGGAAATGTGGTTTCGGATACTTTCGATTTGATGAGCCTGACGGGCTTCCAGATCTGGACTTCGACGAGTGGAAGCCGAGGTCAAGTGGGAGGAAGACGAAAGCCAAGATAGAAAATGCATTCCGTCGGCTGTTGTCTGATGAGGCAGAGGTAGTAGAAGAGATCCAAAGGTGCGCCATTGAGCTTGTACGGAGACGTCGACTAAGAACCGCCGACGAATCGAGATGGGAGCGGTATGCCACAAAGTCACATTTCGATTGCAAGGAGGATCGTTGTCCAGAACGCGGTGACAAGCGCTGGGAGACCAGGGACGAATTTCGAGACCATCTGAGACAGGCACATGGCTGTGTTGAAGGAGGCCCTGAGCTAGAAAAGAAGATCGTCGAGAGCAGGACGGCGTGGAGGTACAAAGCGTCTAATGGATGCTTCAATTGAAGATGTTGATTTCTCTCTGTTTTTGTAGTTTCTATCAAGGTACGGTGTATAGAACTAGATTTCTCTTCCACATAGCTGTTAATGTATCCGAGATTATATCGAACTGTCTACTTCTCTTGAACTAAGCAAGAAGAGGCAAATTTAATGTGCACTCATGACAGACGAGGACTCGTCATTGGCTGTCATACGTGTCAATGCGGACAGGCGCACCCGAATAGCCTCGTCAGGCTCTTCAATCGTTCGAGAGGGCGGCACGCCTTCCTCCAAGCCTCATTTGCGCCAGGTCACCGAAACATCATAACATCAAGGCGATCTCCTCAGAGCATTTCGACCCCAGAAGATGATCATTTGATATCCTAAGCCACCACGAGATG
The DNA here is from genome assembly GCA_026120085.1 of Cadophora luteo-olivacea. Classification (NCBI taxonomy): domain Eukaryota; kingdom Fungi; phylum Ascomycota; class Leotiomycetes; order Helotiales; family Ploettnerulaceae; genus Cadophora; species Cadophora luteo-olivacea. The sequence goes on along the minus strand of JALRMC010000005.1, from coordinate 212,345 downwards.
ACTTACAAGCGAATACTGAAGGTCAGCTAAGCCTCCATTGTTTTTTGGCCTACATAGACCATTCATGCAGCCTTCTCAGCTCACCACCTATCAACAGATAGCAACAACCAAATTTCTACAGGCTTCTAAGCACGCTCTGGTGATACTTGTAACAATACCGTATTATCGATTCTTTCGGCAGAACACTTTACTGCCTATTCTGCACATTACAAAATGCGTCCAAAGAGGCGACAGCAATGTAGAAATCGTGAAGGCTCTCACCAACTGGCGACAGAGAAAATTGTATGAGCTACATTTTATCCAACTCGCAGTAAGGTTCCTCCAGTCCTTCATGGCTTCTAAACAGCTGATATATGGTACCTTAATGAAAGAGTACGATCTTAGCCGCAGCAGTAATAGGCTGTTTTTCATGGATGCCCATCACGGATGGGTTTTGGATCGGCCCAGCCTTGTGGTACAGCGCGCTGGTCCTCTCCATCGTCGCCATTCTTCTCTCATCCTCCCAAGCTTTCATCTTCAGCGCCTTAAATGCCCCTTCATTAGGTCTGAAATCCAGTGGCGACTTCAGGCGGTATCTCGCTCTTATCCTAGTGGTACCTAAGGATGTTCTCCAGCAGGATGACTTTCCCGAGGAAACCCTGAGAAGATTAGTCCCGCGATGGAAGATGGTCTTCACATGGCAGGCCCCGATGATGCTTATGGCCTATGCAGTGATATTCTTCATGGTCGGTTTGACTGTGTATGTCTGTACTCCGCTCTTTAATGGGGAAGTGAACACCAACGGAGGCAAAGTAAGAGACTCACTCTTTCACCTACAAACTATCCACAAGCTTCTTAAAGAAGCCATATCAACACGCTGTCTGCCTCAAGCTGGAATTGATCAAATACCTGACCGTTACAGATATCCATCTTCTACCTCGCCACATCGGCAATGACGGGTGGCATATTTGTATACTGTTCATTCTGGGCTTACCGGTTCATCGACCTTGAACAATACAACGAGACAGCTCCTGGAGGGGAAGAACTTCTCCCTCAAACTTTCACAACACTGTCGCCACTTTCAATATAGATAGGCGTCGGCTTCAAGCTCTTCAGTCTGTTGAGACCGGCAGGCCTAGTGATGGACGGGGTTGGTAGCAAAGGGACCGTGATGATACGTCTGCGTCACAGATAAAGTGATAGATTGCTTTCATGTCTGCCGTTCTTCTGTGTAAGCTTTGTCTGGATGAGAGCAATACGGGAAGACGCTGTCTCACATCACATAGCTATCCTCGAACTTCACACGTGCAAGTGAAATAAGGGTGTTTCGCCAGGGGACTGTGGTTTTGATAGGTACAAGTAAACACGTGGACTAGTTATGCAAGGAAAGGCTTCATAATCGACTAAATGGTGCTAAGCGTTACTTCGTTCGTAATGTGCAGTACCCTGAGCTAGAGAAGCAAATCCTCGACTTGTACTTACCCCCGTCATTCAACGTGAGACGTGAGAGACACTTCTTTATTGTGGGGAAGAGGTGTCATATCATGTCTTCCAGAAGATCGCAAATGGGTATTATTTCGCAAAGTATCTATGGTATCGTAGCGCATGCCATGCCATGCAATCGAAGCCATCCAATCCAGTTCAGTCCAGATATCTGATCGCTAGACTCCCCCTTAAAACCGACGAAAAAGAAACAGAAATGAAAAGAAGACAGCCGTGCTCGCTCGCTCGCTCCTTCGCGGTCTATCGTACCCGAGTATCCTATTGTACATGACTTTTTATCCTGACAGCAACGCCCCAAATACCCTTCTGGAAAGCAACGGAAAGAGAAAGGAAAGACAAGTAGGTGGAAGTAGTGTACAGAGCGTCAATGAGTGGTTGGGTATCCTGCAGATGCGCGTGACGTGAGGAGATGTAAAGCAATACCCACAAAGCAGACCACTCAAGCCGTAAACGCCAGCGCAGGAAATGAGATATCTTTGTGCAAGCAAGCGAGCACCAGCTGGACGCTCGTCGGAGCGAAATACGAGTAAACAGCCGCTGCCTCTGTGGTGAAGCGAAGCAAAAGTGGAAATCGTAATCCTCTTACAGCACTTTGTGCTTGCGAAGGATGGTCTCCAATGCCCGAGTATCAAAGAGCGTATCATCTGGGATTTGGTCGATGATATATGTGAGATTTGCGAAGAGGTCGCCTTGGTTCTTGTATGCGAGGATGGCGGGTACACCTGCGTTGTCGAATTCGATATCCTCGTAATGTACTCGGACGAAGTGGATGGAGGGGTTCTGGGGAACTAGAGGGGAGAGAGCATCAGAGATGACTTGGGAGACTGGACACTGTGATGTTATTAGTATATGTCAACAGCATGTAGTGGGAACGAGAGGCGCATACCTCGGGATCATAGACAAAGACCACCACGACCGTGTCCCTCGTAACCTTCTCGATGGCATCCAAATATCCCAGCGCATCAACCTCATCAAAGCGTCCATACCGGCGAACACTAGGACTCGTCCTCCTGTTCCTGATATCATTGCCCTCTCTCTTCAGCTCCTCACGTCTCTGCTCTCTCCACCGCTCCACAAACTCCTCCTCCTCACTCGCACTTCCCTCCCCATCATCCCGAAGGAACGTACTGATTCTCTTATTCTCATCATTGCCATTGCCTATCCTCGTTGCACTACTCGCCCTCGCAACTTTACTCCTCCATCCATCTTTCGTCTGGCTTCGTCTCGCCTCCTCGAAACTGCGCGCATCGGCAATGACGCCCTTGACGCCCGTGGTGCGGCCATTGTCGAAGTCTCGGTGCGGGAGGAACATGGGCCCGCCGCGGGGGTCGAGGGACGGCATGCGCATATTGTTATCGATCTGCTTCTGGAGGAAGGCCTGCTCTTCGTCTTGGTCCTCTCCGCTCTCGTGCGCCTTGTCGTTCTTGTAATCTTCACTGTCGTCTCGGTGGTGTGTGAGTTTACCGGAGGAAGATGCTTTAGCTATGATGGTATCGAATTCCTCTTGTGCGGCGGTTTTGGCTGCCATTTTGAGGGAGGGTGGGTGCTGGGTGCGCCGAGGGTCTTATTTATGGTCGAGGAAGGAATAGGAGGGGGTTCGAGGGCAAGGAAGGACGTGGTCCGGCAGATCGAAAGAGGGCTGAACACTAAAGGAGAAATCGAACAGAAGCAAAAGCAGAAGAAGAAGGGGAAGTTCCTGCTGCAGATACAAGGGGGTGTCTGGAATGCTTCTGGAAGACGCGGGAGAAGGCGTGGCCGGATGATCAGAGGGTGAAATGCGGAAAAGAGTGGATGTCACAACGTCCGACTCAGGACATGTCCGTCGTTCCAGGAATAGGGGATCACTGATGAGTGGTCGGATATGAGCGAGCGGAGCCCTGAAAAGAGGAGTTGCTTGATGTCGGAGCTGTTTCAGACTGTGATATCGTGAGGTTTTATGCCATGCCATGCCATACCATGCCTTTGCGTGCGCTTCAATTAGGTGCCGTGCCGGGGTAGTCCCTCGAGCGAGGGGTGATCGACCAACGTCACCCTTCAGCTTACAGGCTATTTTCAGCGCTGCACCTGCTGGACCCCTTTTGATAGACAGGGGCACGGCGTGCTGCTATGTGGCTTTAATGCTGCTATTGGTGCTGGCAATTTCACGGCGATGGCTAATTGTTGGTTATATTCGAGAATAATCGAATTGATCTTTTGGGCATGACTTGATAATCATTCTGGAGATGAGAAAGGGAAAGAGTTGTTTACTCACAAGTCCAACCATGTCAAAAGCGTCAGAGTATAAGTATCGTCATGCGTCGACTGCCTGCGGCAAAATAAGCCCTGATGTCAACTGATCAACAGTAAAACTCTGCTGATCTATGTTTGCTTCTCCCAATAAGTTTCTTCTCTTAATATACAAGCATCTTCCTCTTCCCTCAGCCATTCTTCAGACCGCCGCAAGCTTCAACGCTTCATACGCGTCTCATTCAAGCTGCAATCGCATCACTTACCACATTACTGTCCCTGTTCAAAGCAAAGTCCCTGAAAAGGGAACCAACAGTTTCCCTTATGGAATGAGGAATGTTCTCCAATAGGAAACCAACAGATATGCCATGAACCAACAGCAAAAAACCAAGACTGCAGTCCAGGAGACACGTACATAGTTCCTGGCATGACCATGCGAGCTTCTTCCCTTCAAGCCAAAGAAGGGAACTGTTTTAGCGCAGGACGTTTCACATGCAGCAGTGGACAGTCCAATGCGAAGCGTGAAGCCACCGGCAAGGCTATCTCATCTTCGCATTGGCTGGTCGGTATGGGGATCACCTCTAGGCGATTTATCTCCAGAAGACTAAAATAGGAGTTCGATTATTAGTAGCCGTTTGTTTTTCTTCCTAGAGGACTAAGAGAAGTTTCCCGAGGTAATAGTCTAGGTTTACGTAGGGTAGGCGCTGTACGTTAATGGGAAAGTGAGAAAGCAAGACAGGTTTTTCTAAATCCCATCTTACAAGTTGGAATTTGATTGTCCTCTATGATTGGTAGTTGAAAAGGCCGAGTTCTGGAGTCGAGATAGGCTGGCTTTGCCTCACTACAAGCTTAACAAAGTACGGAGCCCATATCCATTTACTGGCCTATTATAGTGGCGAAATCAATCAACCACAGACCGCGAGAAGAGGGATAAAGGTCCTGGCGGTTCAAGCAGGGGTATAATTCGCTATCTGGGGTCATGTATCATACCTCGCTGCAATATACCTGCAGTGGTAAGTTAGTGGAACAGGATTGTCAAAGCAGAATGCAAAGAAGCAATGCTCAAGCCAAAGCACAGTCTATTCTCTCGTCTCCTTTGGACGCACGCAAACAATGTTTCTTCCGCGATTGCTCTGGTCCCTGTTTCGGGTCCTCAACTAAGATCTTCGACGGGATACTTACCTAGTTTGCATAGAGGCGTTCCTCCAAACCTTGCATGTACATAATGGTCACGCGAATATAGAGAATAGCCATTGTTTTGTGTGCAATTATTCGGACTATTGTACAAGCATTGATTTGATTGATGGAACCGACGACGCCAATGCAGATGGGTGTGCTAGCGACGAAGCAGTAGCAGCAATAGCAACAACAGCTTGATATGAGTCCATTCATTCCTGTTCTTCCATCGTGTTCCCGTCCCCAACCCCCTCCACCGCATCATTCTCGCAACCACATAATATATCTACACACATACCCAAAGACAAGAAAGGGCGCAGTCATTCCATGAAAGCCAGCCTTCTTGCGGGATTCTCAAGAGCAACACAGACATAGACAGACAGGGAAAATCCTCTTCAGCACCGCTCCTCCTCAGCTCACTACAGCAGACTCTCCCCCACCGAGACAACCCTCAGGAGCTTTTTTTAGTTTGGAAAATTGAGCGCAAAGGAAAACGACATGTAGAGAAGGAAGGAAACAGGGAAGTAGGCGATGTGAGGGCCTGGTACCAGATGTCTCGGTAGGATATCATCGCAGCAAACAGCCTTGGGCTAAAAGAGGTGCGCGCCAGAAAAAAGAGCAAGAGTAATGCACACAAGACCGCCCATACGAACAGAATAGTGGGGAAAGGGAATTATTCGGCAGAGAATCGGAGATCGCGGCCAACTGTGAATGACGCTCCGGAGGAGCAGATTGACAGTCCAGCAACAGACTCCTACTATGCCAAGGCATGGATTGGTATCGTAACTTCGTCCAGTTATACGCCAAGTTGCAGAGATTAACAAGGCGGGGTATCGTGTATCGGTTGCGAGTGATTAGAGGTGTTGTAGGTGTGGTCGGATTTCGGGGGTTGATAAGCCTCGAGCTACTCTGCACAACTCGATTGTGGAATACCGTCCGCAGTCTTCGGATATATCTCTCACATAGCCCAGATTTTGAGCTACAAGAGGTTAGTCCTGCCTCGCAGAAAACAGGAACGTTTCCACATACCAATGAATCCCAAGATCCAGTGCACAAGCTCATGCCATCATTGCTAACACCCAAGCAGCTGACGCGGTTATCGTGGCCGACCAGCGATCCAACCTTCTCTCCGCGAGTGACGTCCCAAACCTTGACAAAGCGTTAGTAATTTGAAAATATGGAGCATTGGCAGAGCGCCGCGGGATAATTCTCACCTTGCATTCAAAGTCATCATAACCAGCAAACAGAAGTCTTCCAGATACTGACGTAGCAACCGAGGTGATACCGCAGAGAATTGCTTCGCTCTGTTGAATGTTAGCGTGTATCCTCGCTTTATTGAAGCTAAACGTACTCCATATTGGTTAAGTTCCCTGTCAGCCCGGATATCGAACAATCTGCAGGTAGCATCATCGGAACCAGTGACAAATGAGTGTCCATCTGGGAAGAACTGAATGGCATTGATATCCGATTCATGTCCCGCGAAAGTTTGGACAGCCTTGCCAGCACGAATATCCCATAATTTCGCAAATGCATCGCAGGCACCGGAGACGAAGGTATTCTGGTTTGTTGGGTTGATGCTGATGCTCATAACATCTCCAAGATGGTCTGCAAATTCGGTGACCTTAGATCCAGTCTCTACATCCCACTTCATACATGTCATGTCGCCGGAGGAGGTGAGGATGCTTCGGTCATTGATGAACCGACAGCAGGAGAGATATCCGGAGTGACCAGAAAGTTCCCGTGCAACTCGAGTTGGTCCATCGCGATTTGAGTTGAGGTTGTAAATCGAACAGATATTATCGAGACCACCGCAAGCAACGTAATTTCCGCTCGGTGCGTAAGCGCAAGTCATGACCCAGGAAGAGCGCAGAGGAATAGCATGAACTTTGTTTGTCGTATATGCATCCCAGATGATGAGCTTTCCGTCTTGTGATGCCGAAACCAGATGTCTCCTATCGGTGGACCAATGCATGGCGTAAATCTTCGCAAGATGTCCCTTCAAGGTCTTTCGGGTCTTCATCATCGTGTTCTTTGGTAAGGCTTCCTGTTGACTCCGGGCAATGCCAGAAACTGCACAACAATTGTCAGTACACAATCGCAATAGCCCCAACCCAAGCAAGTCCTCAATTGGATGGTTTCAGACATGAAAACCTTGAGGCCAATGGTCTCATTTACTTACGCGTGCCGTCGGCCAATTCATCCTTCTTGCGCTTTATTCTGTCCTTCAGGTTCTCTGCTTCGCGACGAGCCTGCTGGATGCGCGCCTGCATCTGATCGGGCGATACTTCGTTCGACATGATGGCGATCGGAGTGCGTGGACGGAGGAGGTCGTGGTTGTTGTGGTGTTGAAGTTCGTCGAAGGTGAACCTTGGACGTTGTCGGAGATCGAGATGAGGCTAGGTAGGGGGGTTCGGGGGTGAGCCAAAAACGGAGGATAGCTCCCCGGGGCTATTGGCTGTCGGTGTCGCTGTCAGCTTGGTGACAAGTGAAGGATCGAAAGATGCTTGATGGGCGATTCGAATCGGCGCAGCTGTGCGATGGATGATCAATTGGAGGTGTAGAGAACCGACGCGATGTCCAGCAAAGAGGGATCGGGAGAGGTGTCAGTGAGTGTGAGTGCAGTTGCAGTTGCAGTTGCAGTTGCAATTGGGGTTGGGCAGCTGGACTGGACTACTGGGCTGGGCTGGGCTGGGAAGGTGAGTGGATGAAGGCGAGCAGGTAGGGTAGGTAGAGTTGCAGGTGTGGAGTGGAGAGCTGGCTAGACTGGATGCTCTAAATGGTGCCGGCTTGCTTGCAGTTTGCTTGCTTGCTTGCTTTTCGAGGGGGGCAGGGTGTCTGGGTTAGGGGGCGTGCTAATAGCCGAAGCGGCCACTTTCTGCTTAGCAAGATGAGCTCGGCTACAATTGGTGATTTCCAATGTGGAGACCAGCAATAGGGGGTAAGGTAGATGAAAGTGATATTTGATAGAGATAGATAGGGATACGGAACGGAGGTCTCTAGGTTGATAGAAAAGGACTACAACCAGCATACAAGCTGAATTGAAGTCCATCTCGTAGGGCGTTACAACTCTCACATTAATATTCGAAGCATTTATTCGTATTTCAAGAAAAGGGTACAGTACTGCTGTAGAAAGCGTCTTTTCTAACAGCGTAAAGATAATATATTATGGCCGTATACATTCATCGGCCTACCTTCTCAAGATCCTCACTTCTTTTTATTGCGAGAACTCTGAATCCTGTCTAGTATCGAATAAAACCAGTTATCCTTGGGGGAAAACCCCGACAACCAGTTACCACACTGCGTCACTGCAGCCATTTGCTGTACAACATCTCGATCACCATCTTCACCAAGATCCGATCACTCCCGTGAGCATCTCTTCGCTCCTACCACCCAATGACAGATTTCGAGGCTCACCAGACTGTCAAAGCACTGAACTGTATATATTGTCCGGGTCCTCCACTACTGGCTTGGCGGCTTCTTTGGCTCTTAATGTCACATTCCACTTTTATAATGACCTTCTTTCCAAGCTTCATCTGCAGAAACAGCTTACAATTATTCTTCCAGGGCTGGTCCGGGTGTGCTTCTTGTCCAAGTTAAGTTGTCCGAAGAAGGCAACTGGATGGAGTCCTCTCCTTGCAGTCGCCTACGCGTGCAGCACCTCTGCATCTGCAGGTAAGCTAGGCCAACTAATTACATTGCATAAGATCTCCAGGGGATTTTACCTACACACGGGCAGCTTCCGTTGCTACTTGGCACCCATGAAACACTTTTAATATCATTCTCCAGCCGAATATTGCAGGATCATTTTCTCCTGTGATGCGACATCTTGGAAGCAGACATCGTGACATCCCAAACTTCTGCCCTCCAGCTTCATATATCTGAAAGCTCACTGTCGCAATTCCATACCCCTCTTTTTCTTCTGTACCACATATTAAGGCACATAACTGGCAGTTGCTGATCACCAACTAGCCACATATTTCCCCATCTATGCCCCTTTCAGACCTGTCGTCCTAGACAACCCAATCAGATGAACACCCCACTGCCGCTGGCGCCACGGCCCAGAGCCGGAGATTTAATTATGTTTTTCCACTCTCCCCCATTTTCGATGGCAAGGCACTGGATGTTTATTCATGCGAATTCCTCGTTTGGATCTTTCTTACTCAAATCGATAAAGGTTACTGGTCAAACAAGCTTTGCAATCAAGTGTTGGCTTTGACTCTGCATCCGTTTCCCGCGACTTTCACACTTCTCTCGTCAGAAGACAAACTCTCTTCGACCCCAGAGCAGGAGGAGACTTACCTATATATATATATATTTGCCGCCATAAGCCTATCATAAAGACCTACCCATTTTCGGTCTCACCGCCAGAATTGCATCTGAGGAAACCCAGCCTTCAAGCCTCGAAATGGATTTCGTCGCATTGCCCAAAATAGAGGTAAGTCAGTCAAGAGTCATATGAGACATGGCTGTTTCCCCTTGCGTGCAGCGTTGCATCGGTGATGGGTCGCCAAAGTCGGACGCCTCAGACAATGTCTATCATCTTCCCACTCTGACTTTGCGTGTTTTTCAAATCCTGTTTCCTGTGAGGCTGAGACTTCATTCTTCATAGTTACACGCTCATCTAAGTGGCAGTATCAGCCGAGAATGTCTGCACGATATATGGCTGCAGAAGAAGGCTCGAGGAGAAACTACGCTAGAGGATCCTCTGATTGAGATGCCTGCTGGTAAGTTCGATTACGATTTAGAGACGTGAGTGTCATTTCCGTGTGTCCTGGAATTTAGATGCAACGTTTGTGTCTTGCAGCCCCTGAATTTTATGTACTTGCTTTCTTGCTTTCGATGTTATGACCCAAGCAGTTGGAGACGATGTCTCTCGGCTAAGGACATATCATATTATATCTCCAACACGCTCTAGAAAGAGGCAGCATATTGAGCCCACCAGGCCATATTACTTGTTACCACTCATGCTCTACGTTCTCTGTAATCTTCCTACCCCGTTATCTCACACCATCTCAGCTTCTTTCCCCTCTTCTCCAAATACATCTATGAGCTCTGCAACGACCTCCCCTCCCTGATCCAGACCACCAATTCCGTACTCTCCTCCTTCGCCTCAGATGGAGTCGCCTACCTCGAGCTGCGCACCACACCACGAGCAATCCCCTCCGCAAACATCACCAAAGATGACTACATTCAAACGATTCTCTCCTGCATCGCCGCCTCCAACTCCTCCTCAGGTTCCAAGATGAAAACAAACCTCATCCTCTCCATCGACCGCCGCAACGACCTCCCCACAGCCCTCGAAGTTGTAACCCTCGCCCTAAAATACCGCTCCCAAGGCGTCGTCGCCATCGACCTCTGCGGCGACCCTGCTGTCGGCGATGTCTCTATCTTCGCACCCGCGTTCAAGCAAGCACGAGAAGCAAATCTGCCAATCACCATCCACTTCGCTGAATCTCCAGCATCATCCACACCGGAAGAACTCTGGTGTCTGTTGGAATACATGCCGCAGCGGATTGGTCATGTGATTAACGTGCCGGACGATGTAAAGGAGGAGATCGTGAAGAGGAAATTGGGATTGGAGCTTTGTTTGAGCTGTAATGTGCATGCGAAGATGATCACCGGGACGTATGGGGATCATCATTTTGGGTGGTGGAGGGGGAAGGGGTGTCCGATTGCTTTGAGTGTATGTCTTTCTCCTTTGTCCTGCTCTTCTTTTTAGGGATTTGTATCACGAGTTCCGGCGGGATATGGAGAGGAATAAACGGTTGCTAATAATTCAAACAGACTGACGATGTCGGCGTCTTTGGAAGCAGCCTTTCAAATGAGTACAGACTCATCGCCGAGCACTTCAGCCTCAACCGCGCGGAGATCTGCGAATTGGCTCGCAGTGCAATAGACACGATCTTCGGCACAGAGGAGGACAAGCAGACATTGAGAGAAGTAATGTGGAAATGATCATATATGTTTCAACGTGGCAAAATTAGATATTCAGATGAGAATACGAAGAATAAATAGACTGTAGTTGCTTACACCAGAAAACATGCTCCTCACCTGGAGCTACTCGAAACGACTCACTTGAAGGATAATGAACCTGACAGTGGTCAGATTTGGAGCAGTGTACAGGAGAGCTTCATCAATATTCTGTTCACACGCGAGATTGTGTCTTGGTTAAACTGAAATAGAACTCATAGTCTAGATCAAAAGGCTTCTTGTCTTGCAACCGATGGCGTTATAAGGTCATTACTAGCTAGCATCTAAGTGGCTGGTGGAGAGAAGGTGCTACACTGGTATCTTCGACCAACATGTCCAACAGCTCAAAGGGCTTCAACATCCATGTCCAGCTTCCATAGGTAGGGGCCTTGACAACCATATGCTTCCACCTCAAAGTTGACGGCAGTACAGCCGTCGGGAAAGGTTGCAGTGGCCTGGTTGCAGCCAAGGAAGTTGTTCAGTTTGAGCGACGAATTCCAGCCTATTGCTGAATCGCCGATTCGGTCATCGTGACATCTATGCCATCTCCTGGTAGAACGGCGTGGCGTCCTCTGCACGGTCTTGGGGGGGCAGTGGTATGTGAAGAGCCGTTCACCAACTGTCAAAATTGCCAAAGCCTCCCATCTTCATTTTCTTCTTGACGGGCTCAACATCCATCTGCTCATCCTCTGTGGCGACTTTGCTATTGCTGGTATCCTTGGCCGCGTGCAGGTATTTGCCCACACCACCAGCTTGCTCGCTCTGGACAACAGTCCCGTCATTCCTGATACGCTTGCCGGTCCAAGTGGTTTTGTCATCCTCAGTTCCTCCCTGCTTCTTGATCTCTTCTTTTTCTTTCTCGGCATCGTCTTTCTCGCGTTTTTGCTTCTGGAATTCCTCGAATGGATCAACGAATACCACAACGTTGTCCATAACAATGTCCTCCAAAGGCCGATTTCCATCGTCACATGGGACGCTCTCGAGCTTTTGCAGCACGTCCATTCCTCCAACTACTCGACCGAAAATGGTATGCTTCCGGTCTAGATGTTTTGCGGCTTTGTAGGTGATGAAGAACTGGCTGGAATTCGTGTTTTTTCCCTTGTTGGCCATGCTCATGACACCTCGTGCATCATGTGTCAAAGGTCCATCAAATTCGTCTTGAAAATTCTTGCCCCAGATACTTGTGCCTCCTTTGCCCGTACCAGTAGGATCACCACCCTGGATCATGAAATTTCGGATATTCCGATGGAACTTCACACCATTGTAGTATCCCTTCTTCGCGAGCTGCACGAAATTCCAGACTGCTCGTGGCGCGGTCTCGGTCTGTAATTCGATATTGAGAGAACCCTTAGAAGTTTCGATTCGAGCATATCCCTTGATCTTTACTCGCTTTGGTCGAAGCATGTACTCCTCATCTGTGAGAAGCGCACGCTCTCCGCTTGTCTCGGGCGTAAGTCCAGTGGATGTGAAACTTGCGGCGGCTTTTCCGGTTGTGTACTGCGCAGCATTGTATGCCATTTTCTTCTCCTGCACCATAGACGGTCTGGGCGCAGCATTTTGTGTCCCGGTCTTTGTCAAAGCCTTCGATCGATTGATGTCACCGCCAGCTTCACGCTCCCTCCTTGCCTTCTCCACAGCTTCTTTCGCTCTCAAGACCTTCTCTCCCACCCTTCCCAGGGCGTCTATGTTCACACTTCCCTTCTTTCTATCTTCCTCCTGTTCTTTGGTAAGGACTGTCTCCCCCTCCTTTACAAAGTTGAACTTGCTCAAGTCGCGGCTTTCCAGATTTTGCGGATCCTGGAGCGTGATGATGTCCGACCTTCCGAATTCTCGATCATCCACCAAGTCATTCCACATCTTAGCTTTGATGTTCAGCCTCTCAACTGTCTCCCAGGCAAAAACGTTGGCCTCGCTACCATGCCGGATCGCCACGATATGCGTATTGTCGGTGAAGACCTTGAATGTGACGGGATCCACCATTTCGCCCTTCCCATCTCCAGAGCACATTCCACCGTCATGCGCATCTGTGTCGCCATTCCGGGCAAAGTTGAGTTTGATCAGGTCCTTGTCCTTCATGGGCTTTCCAGTAACAGGATTAGTTCCATGCTTCTCGAGCCATTGGCTTATAACCTCGACATCGAATATTGTCCCCTCTGCCGTGCAGACTGGGTGTTTGAAGGGTTGTAGGCTTGCGGCGCAGAAGTTGAAGGGAAGGCGCTTGAAGTTTGCGCCGTTGGGCGCTTTGAGATTTACATTAGAGCCAGCGCTGGCGGAGTAAGCGTCCGACGAGGACCATTCGGAATGGGTAATCTATTGGAGAGGTTAACATAAGCTCTCGAAAGAGTCGCAATGAATGCGGGCGCGCCGGTTAGAAGGATTGGAAGACATACGTAGAGCTTGTCTGTGCCTTATTTTGGGGTCTAATATTAGCATATACTTTCACATAAGTATACGAGGTGATTTGCAGCTTACCTTTCCCCATCTTGCTGTGTTGGAAGAGATGTGGCAGATTATCATGGAGCAGCCTCGACAAAAAGCTGGAGCTTCTCGATTTGCCAAGCCGCGGCTCGATCTAATCTTATCGATCTCGGCTACGGTCCCACTTCAACAACAACCTCCTCCTGAAGCCTTCTCATCTAATAAGTGTAAACAACAAGAGTTCCGACTTTAAATCGCTCAGCAACTCCCGCATCAGCCCGCATCAGCGGAACTATGACCTATTATAATCGTGACTGTTCTGTTCCAACCTTACAATTTGCTTCCTATATAAGCTCAAGCCTAGGTCCCAAGCAGCCGGAACCGTGGAGCTTGACCTTGATGAGAGTTCTCTCATCGCCCCGAGTGGCCGCTATGCTATCTGAACTGAGCCGCCAAATTGTTACGGTATGAATCAAGTTGATGCCCAAAGCTAGATCGGCCGTCCTTGGAGCCACGACCACAGAGATCTCCTGACCCCGAAAGCTTGGCGCTATCAGGTCACAATGCCTTTAGGCTACTGCGCGGGCGATTAGAGTGCATCAATGGAGACGGTGTGTTGCAATGAATATGAACCATGCGATTCAGTCAGTTTGCTTTGTTGTGTTCCATGATTGAGGCAATAAACTCATACCCGGGTAGTTGATGCGTCTTGGTTTACATTGTTGAATCACATGGCTACTATCGATTTACAGGACTAGATCAGGACTCTCAAGAAGGTGTTGTTTGTACCGGTCGTGGTGCTACTCACAATCTATCAAGGTACTTTGGAAAACAGACCTGATCAATAGAAATCCATGAAAAAACCATTGATATGGATATACTGATCCGTTCTGAACCAATTTTCTTCAAGAATTCCCCTCTGGAAATGATTACTTAGCAATATTTTGGGCAATGGGCAGGAGCTGAAGTGCTACGAATGCAATCTTCTCATCTGGCCCGCGGCTAGACTCGATTCGGTGGAAAGTAAACACAAAGGTCAACATCAGTATCACGCATTCATGATAAACCCGCCTGATTTCAAGCATCGCCTGGACACATTCCTCGTAGATTATTGAAATCGGTATTCATTCAGCATCATCCTTGTATCGATGCCCGATCCTTTTGAGAATGGATTCTTGAATGCACGGGAAAATCCAGCAAGCCTTGGTGATACAAAAGCGCTGAACGAGGGGCATCATCATCTAAGCGTCCAAAATATCAAAGAGACATTAGAACGTGAACCCATTGGTACGATTGATACTTAATTAGTCAATCGCATCAACGGAAGTTAACGTGTTCAGAGCGCGAATTGCTCGCTTGAAGCGTTTTCCTCTCCCAACTAGCGTAGATGCTCACCTTACAACCCACGGAGGAGTGAATATCAAGTGCCGCAAAAAAGCTTTTCAACTTTTGTTTGATTGCGAAGCAAACACTTTGGCAAGTGGTCTGCACAAAGCTAGCTCTCAACTCTGAAGATTCGTCGCAAAATCATCACCCAACGAAGAACACTCCACGATGGCTTCAGCGCATCCTACCGCTGACCGACACGGCTACCCACAAAGTGCCTGTGACAAATTTGGACACAACGACGATCCATTTGTCAACGCTCCGCTCATAGCTGCAAATCGCAGTACGGCTCGCAGTCTTCCTGCCGACGATTTTGATTTCGGCACCAGCCCTCTCCAGGCAGACTACACTCAAGACTGGCCGGCTATTGGCAACCCGGTGTCTGTCTATCCTTATAACCATCAATTCATGGTTGCAGATCCTCCCCTCAGCTACGGCAATAGCTTCGGGGCTGTCAATCATAGTTCTCCATCGAAACGAGTATTCAGCTCACCGTACCTCAATTCCAATGCCATGGTCACTTCAGAGCTCGATCATACCCCATCTCCAAAGCGCCGTGCAGGTCTTATCCAGTCAGATAACTACATGTTGATCGAGAAGTCGGACCAAGGAGCCACCGAAAATGTCGCACCTGTCAGAAGAGTTGTCGCGAAGCCTAGAGCCAGCCGAGCCACGACCAGTACAGTCACAAAGGCTCCGACCTCTGTCGGCGGAGTATCTAATTCTGCGGTACCAGATATCCCGGAGGATTATAGCAAGTACTACGAATTCCTTACCGAGAAGCACAATATCAAAACCTATCAAGCGCAAAATGAACGAAGCTCCCTTACTCAAGTCTATGTCTCGCCTTACAAGTCCACCAATCTTCCTACAAGCAATGATCAAAAGCAACAATCTCGAGTCAACTCAGCTACCAACAGCAACTCTCAGATTTCCGTACCACTTGCTATCCAAGGCGATCCATCCACGAATCATGGCCAACCTGATCAACATAGCCACGCGCCTCAACAGAACATCGACCTGCCAACGTATAATGCCATCGAAGAAAAAGTGCGTCAGCGCACAGAAATCATGCGAGACTCACACAAGGCACAAATCGAGATCATGAAACAGCGCAGAGCCAACAAATCCACCACACTGCATCAACAACCTGTGGGCCCTTCTGCCTACGCTCAGTCCAGTACAAATCTGTGTGTGCCACATCAACCTGTTCAATGGAACATGTATCGAGATTGCCTGCAGAATACATCAACTTCGCACAACCCATACGCTGAACACTCCAATCTGGAGCTCAGCCGAATGGTGAGAGACGAGCAGGGTCAGGACTCTCATGTTCTATCGTCATCAGGATTCTCCGAAGAGAGTCTTGGATATGTACCAGTACTTGACGGTTCATTGCCTCAACAAATCAGACTGAGTCCCGTCGATTCCTGGAACAATGTATCTCCTGCACAGTGGCTGGACCCGAATTTTGGTTCTGAGATGTTCACACTTGGAGCTTCCGCACAATACAGCATGGGTGCTCAGGCGAACCGCTCCAGCTCAACCATCCTCCCAGCTGCTTCTCACTCTCACTCTCATACAGCACCCCAAGCTTTGCCTAGAACTGATATCAACAAGATCCTTCCCGCCTTTCGTCAGGAATATCAGGCTTACGAAGAGAATCTTATGAATGGTGTTCAAACACAAACCACTCTGCCTCCATGGTTGGTAATGAGAGCACAGAAGAAGGCTGGACTCTTGCTGGTCGACAGTGATTCGGAGTCTGATGATGATTGCGCACAGCTACCACAGGAAGCTCCTACATATCAACGCATCGTAGCTACTGCTGAAACAGGGCCTCTACCCAACATCAACCAGCCATATACGGGAATCCTGAATCCTTTGTCACCCTACTTGGCGGCACATCTCGCACTCAACAACATGAGTGTGCCCCGAATGCCTATCCAGATCCCAAATAGGAAGACTACCGCGCCCAAGAAGTCGACTGCCTCCTCGAAGACGAAGAAGACACCCACACGCCGCAAGTCACGAGCCAAGAAGCCCTCTCACGTTGATGCTCGACCCATTGTCCCGCCAGCCATTGTCCCTCAGGCGCCATCGTACGATTTCTCCTCGCCAACGAACGTAAATCAGATCAACAAGTCAACTCTGGAAAACATGATGGCTGGAAACTTTGTACAATTTTTCGGAAGCGCAGAGGAGGAAGCCAAGTGGAAGCGAGATGCCGTTGCTGAGGTCATGGCTGCGCAAGACGGTCCATCAAAGCGACAGCTGAAGATGGCTGAGCAGCAGAGAAAGAAGTTGAAGAAGAAAGTTTAAGCCGAAAGATGAGTGGCGGTAGTGATCTCGCGATCATGGCTTCTGTTGTTCTCCTATTCCTCGTTTGGATGTGGACCTGCAGACGTCATTTCATTCTGATCATCCTCAAACTTTCTAGCCTAATATGTGTTCTACTTTGTATAATTTACACGATATACTCCTTTTGATATTGGAGCATAAGAGAGTTGGTGTCCAACCCCCGAGAAACACCTTTTATGAATCACGCAAGATTTGGGTCGTGCTTGGAGGGCATATTGGGATGTCTTCATCTGCAGAATCGATACTTGGGTCCGGTCGAGGCTACATTAGAACAATAAGAGTTGCCCTCATCTTGTACTTCTGGGTCATTTGCATTATGTTTGTGATATTTGTGATTCATAACCAGCTTTCATTCACAAATCATATATTCAGCACCGGCAGTTGAAGCACTGACCCGACATTCACAGCTATTACTTCCGCTTGGGTTACGCCTATTTGTAGGTCCAAATCTTCTTCTTCATTCCTCAGAGACAGCAAGCCAGCTTTCAGATTCAGTCGCCCGCCAAGTTACTGAAGACCATTTTGTGGTACTACATCGATGTGTCCGGAAACTCCTATCCAAGCCCTTGGGTTGGCAAACATTGATATGAATACCGAATCTGCTGAAAGCAGTGATAGGGAGATGAGCTGTTCATCTGATTCTTCGCATAATCGGATAATCCGAAATCCACAGGAACTTTGGTAAGTGCTCATGCTGGCTGCGTCTATAGTTAAGCGTGGAAGTGGGCAAAGCTGACGGTCCAAGGCTTTCAAAGTACAAAGAAACACTTTTCATAGCACTTGCACGTCTTATACAAGACCGTAATATTACTGCACGCTCAAAGAATTGCGAGGAAACACTAATCGGAAAGAATCTTGATATCGAGAACAAGGACTCCGTCGATCTCCCGGTGCTATTTATGTACTGGTGCCACCTTTGTACCACTGGAGACTTGTCCGCAGAATATGGGGAAGGAATATCCGACGATGAGATACCACGAGGGTTTCGTGAAGCAAGAAGGAATGGCAAACATGCATTGAGCCAAGCCCATTTCGCGCAGATGAAAAAATCTGGCGCCGACAATCCCTGGATGCAGTTCAGCGGCAAACAACTCCTCGAGCTGCTGCCATCTTCGGCCCGGAAGCTGGATACTGGTATAGCGCAGGCTTGCGAGGAGATGGAAGGACATTGCTGCATTCCAGATATTTGCGAAAACACCGGTTACTTGCAAATGCAAGCTTTCTCTGCCGTACGGAATTTCTTCGTGGCGGTTGAGGCAAGCCAGGAATACATTCGACTTGGCCATCTACAGAAAGCCCAGATGGTCTTGGAGGAGTCAAAGAAGAAAGTGGACGACGGGTTCGGTTTGCGGATGCTCAAAACATATGAAAGGTTCAGAAATGCATCAGGACTTGGCGAATGCAAGAACGAAAATGGACCGTCAGAAAATCCTTCCACGACTTCAAAAGACGAAATCCTTAAGAAGAAGCTCGACTGGACGATGCAGCTCAGGAGATATCGTGAGAAAATCATCAAAACTTCGAGTTTCGAATACTATTTGCTACTCATTGCTGCGGCCGATCCCGAGACACAATACGCAGGACTTTCGCTACCACCAAATTTCCGAAGCTTCTGGGGTCAGAGAACGAAGCAGAAAGAGTGCCAAGAATCCAATCACGAACTTCAAATCAGTAAGCGAAAAGCAGATATGCTAGCCCGCGGAGGCTTCGCGCCCCCACTTCTTCATAATTACATCTTCTGGCACTTTGAGAAATGGGCTACAATGCACCAGGAAGAGGAGGAGGACTCGGAACTTCATCCTGGCTACAAGTATCGCCCAGCCGACGCAGAAGAAAGAAGGGCAATGAGCGACGAAATAACGAACCAGATCATTTCTTATCTGGAGATGCAAATATCAACAGTGTCCCATACGGAAGTACTGACTTCGCTGTCACAGTCTTACGACCCATCAGACTGGTGCAAATTATTCAATATGTGGGACAACCCTATAAATTGGGTCCCAGACTGGGCACTTCCTCGTGATGAGAGAGTAACAGACCCATCTGGTGCCAATCGTGATGCTTGGGGTGTACCAAGAAGAGGTTTTCTCCCCTTCGGAGTAGAAAAGCTCGGCACTTCCGAAGAGAAACAAGCAGTGTCGAAGGAATGGGTAAGAAACATCATTAAACCTATGGCAAATCTGTTCTTCAACCGCCAGACGTGGAAACACTACGGAGACGACGACAACGACGACGACGACGACGACGATGAGCACGGAGATGATGACGATGAGGACGGAGATGATGACGGTGATGATGACAGCGATGAGGATATTCAACAAGATGGTGAGAAAGCATATCAAAGACTTATGAAGTGCGATATCATTACTCGTTTACACAGCGCTACAGAGCAGGACATTGCACGATTCCCCTCATGGTTCTCTACAAGCAGTCCCGAAAGTCAGCACATGATGGCTCTGGGCTTGGCCCAACAAGAAGCACGAAAAAGAGATGAGCTCGTTACCTTGGCTCTTTCACAAATAGTTGCTGAAGTTGGCCAATACGGTTCACGTGATTTCTGGACACCAGTAAGTCCAGTCGTGCTATCAGCAGCGAGAAAAGCGTTCTCTGAGAAAGGAATGGCCATGCTTCCGTTCAAGGTGTCTCCTTTTTGTAATTGTGAGAATGAGCAGAAGCATCTCTTAGTAGAAACTGAAATTCTGGCTCATGCCATCTGCGAAAGACTGGACAATCTCGACGGAGATACGGCGAGACCGCTAAATGCAAACAAGGAAATTGTCGACCCAACACGGGCCGAGTCTGGCAAAGAAGAGTCGAGGTAATGATGGAGAAGGTCCATGAGTTATGGAGTATACTCACTCTACCCTAGCGAGACTCGGGGCCCCGACGTAATAGAATAGCTAGTAGCAAGATTTTGAACCCCTTCTGGCCCGGGCAAGACAGCTTCGCAAGCCAGTATGGTGAAGGTCGGATTCATCCGCATATGTTGACGATGAACGACGACCTGGTTGAGCCGACACTTGCAATCAGAAATTTTTCTCATATATACCTCATGTGGTGATGATTCGTCAATACTCTCCAGTAACGGACTTCTCAGATCCTAGATAAAGTGAAGAACTTGAGGCAAAGACACATTGTTGCCAAGGCTCGCTTATCGCCTTGGTTGTTGTTTTGTTCCACGACCCGCGGCGTGGGAAGATGTCAACCATCTTGCTTCATTTAGCTGCTAAAGATGGTGAGACTGATTTTCTTCAAAGATGTGCTTCCCATCAAGCTGAACGCTTGTGGTACGCCCGCTTTGGAAGAATGACTTCGGAATAGGCATCAGAGCAATCAATCGGTGAGATGCCGAGAGTTCAGGAATGAAGCATGGATTAAAAATGCAGGACTCTCATATTTTACAATCTATATTTGATCTCCAACAAAAGAAAAATTGCTTCAGTCCCTTAACGCCAGTGCTAAAGTGATAGTACTCCCCCGAGAATATTCCGCGTCCGCAACCGCCGCCCACGAAGTTTCCATCCTATTTTCACTTCGTCATGTGCTCCTCGTGACTCTGCATTTCCAAATCGTTCTTCTGACTGGGTACAAACGCCATCACAATCCTTCCAATGATCGTCTTCTTGGCAAGGTTCAACACCATATTTCCTGTGCCCTTCTTCTGCATTGGCTGCGAGCTGTCAGAGCTATTCATCTGGCGTGTTCCAGTTTGACGCTCGACCTTGACGACCTTCCTCAAAGTCAAGCCAGTGACCTCGAAAACGACGACAACAGGGAGTTCCATCAAGTAGGCCATACAAAGTAATACGGTCTCGTCGCCAGCCAGGAGGTTGAATTTCAGGTTATGACTGAATGTGCTGAAGCAGGAGTAGACGAGTCGGACGAGAAGGAATGGGAGTGCGAAGGTGACGGCGTAAAGAAGTCTCTTTTCGCCAGCTTGTGCATATGGTGTTTGAAATGAGAGGGCAATCGTAAAGGCGACGAGCGCAACATACGCAATAACGAACAGCGCGGTGCCAGCTTTGTTCAAACTTCCTGGAGTATAGGCGGCTGTGCTGCCAGCATCCAAAGCTTTGATGTAGGCATCGGCTGCATCGACACCACCAACAATACCGAGGATTAGACCGACCAGAATGACCAACTGAACAACCCTAAGAATCATGGGATGGAGTTTAGTGTCGTGCGTCTCCCGGATGTTTTCGAGAAGTCGGCCCAGAAGTCCCATGGCAGCAAGCATAAGAGGTGACAGTGCGACATTATTCAAGATGGCGTATCCAGTGTAGAGATCTGTATTTGTTGGATCATTGATGGTCGCCAGTTCCATTGCTGGTCCAATAATACGTGCGAGACAGAAGATGATGAGATACATCCATCCAGCATTTCGGCGAAAACCATGCCTCATCGCAAGGAAAAGGGCAACTGCAAGAGCCCATGTATATACGACGATTTGTCCAACAGAGACTCCATTGCGGTAACTGAGAGCCATGCTGACTTTTGAGAATGCTGGAGTTGTGAGATGCAGTTGTTGCTTAACGTTTGGCTTTGATCGTGAAGTTGGAGTTGCGTGAATGTAAAAAGTTTTCGGGACAGAAGGAAGATGAGATTATATACAAGAAGTTAAGAGACTTGAAAGTATTCTTCCACGCAATCTGCCTCCATTCTGAGATCATTCCACACCCGTATCGTACTGTATTTGGGAGTCCTTCACGCACGCTAAGCTGAATAGGGTGGGCTTGACGTTCGCTTCGCTCAGCCTTAGAGCCCCCACTGATGTCTACGCTGCCGATCGGCAAAGAGACAATAGAAGCTATTGTCACACAACCAATGGCAGGTTGCGCTGGCAAAAGCTTGTCCTTCTGACTGCGGGAACATTGAAGCTTGAATGTGGCTTGACAGGTACGTCTCCTTTAGTGTCCCGTGTTTTGGCCCAGGGGCCTCGTCGCGCTCTTCCATTCGGCCTACGGTATTCCCTACGCAGAACGGCATGATGTGATAAGTGAGAACTTCGAGCACACTCTATTGAGGCAAGCCAAACATTGAGGTGAAGGGGTCACTGGTAACATGTAGGCACTTCGGGAAGGCCGAAGCAGTTACGACTATCAACAAGACATACTATTGAAGCTCTAAAAAGAAAGAAACATGTACCATAGAGTTGCTCATTTAACAAGTGACTTCCACGAAAAGATGAACCATACTGTACGATGCTCTAGAATAAGAAGTTCCTGCGATGATGAGATTCGGAAATTCTCCGGCGCCTGTACGCCTTGGAAATCTGTGCTGAGTCATCCACCCGGAACTGTGCCCCTGAAAACAAGCGAGCTACTCCTAAAAAGGCATGCAGTTCGTGTGACCCATTGTTTCGGAATTGGGAGGCTGCAATCTTGCCCAAAATTATGTCATTGGACATACCGCAGGAGAAGGTAGAAAGAGAGCGAGCATTTCCCGTGGCTCGCTCGTGGACGAGAAAGAGGCACAGCGACCAAGCATGCGTGGCCTCTGTCTCAAGAGGTCGAAGAGAAGAGAAGAGGGTACCTGGAAGACTCAATAGTGGTGGGCGGTTCGCGGATCTTGTTCCTGCTGTCTTGAAAATCACCTGCAGTTCCTTGCGTGTGCTTACATTGATTGATATCCTACTCGAAGCCCCCTACTGTCCTTCCCGTCAGAGTTGTCAATCATGGTGTATTGCGGAAAACCGTCCAAAGGGTGTGCAAATTGTAGGAAAAGAAGAATCCGAGTGAGTGGGAGTTCCTTCATTTATAATGCTGCATATGTATCGGGACGCGAGTGAGCCGAGCAAAGTGTCGGGTCGGTTGGCTCGTTTTCAAATCGGCACGAATCCTGCATTCATTCGTCATCCTCTCGTTCTCCTGTCCTATCAATTCTTGATAGCGAAGAGTGCATCGACTGATTTGGATACCAGTGCGACCAAACAACGCCATCGTGCGGACAATGTACAAAGATCAAGAAAGAATGTCCTGGCTACCGGGACATGCTAGAGCTGTCTTTTAGACATGAATACAGCAGTGTGATTGAGAAAGTCAATGCGAGAAATGAACGAAAGTCTGGTAATCGTACGCAGTCAATTACTACTGCATGGGAACTCGAAGCCAGCAACAAGGTGATCGAGACTGGCCATGGTCAAATCCTCAAGCCACGAAAGGTTTTCGGATGGGACGCCTTCAGATTTACCCATGCCGACTACTCAGAGATGATGAAGATGAATGGGTCCACCTCGCCCATTGGACCAATGTCTACCTTCTCAATGTGCCCGACCGTTGAGGATCGCGGAATGGCGTACTTTGTGGCAAACTTCGTGACACCTCCTGGTGGACCGACGCATATTGCTTTTGTGAGTATTGTAAGACACCACGGACAAACACTCTTGTGGTTGACCATTCATGAGACTTGTGGTTGATGACAATCCAGGAATTTAGCTAACATTTTTTTCTCTTAGACAAGTCTCTATGAGCTCAAACAGTTCACAGGAAGTTTGGATGGCACCCTTGTGGCTGGGATCACTGCAACTGGTCTCGCTGGCTTTGCCAACAGCATGAAATCTGCGGAGATAATGCGGCATGCGCGACGACAATACGCCATTGCTCTTAAGTTAATCAATAAAGCTCTCGGGTCACCTGAGGACGCTCTGAAAGACAGTACCTTGCTGGCGGTCCTCATCTTGGCCATATTTGAAACTACTGCAGGATCGAAACAGTGTATGCCTTCAACCATATATGGCCGCATGACTTCCAGAGTTCGGCTGATTCATATACTTAGTATCTCTCAAGGAATGGCGGCACCACATGAATGGAGCAGCAGCCCTACTCAAGCTGCGCGGGAGACCTCAACTCTGGACACCAATCGGATTCAAGCTCTTCATGCACGCAAGCACCCATGTCATGGTAGGCTGTCTTTATCGCGAGCTCGCCATGCCACCAGAAATACTCGAACTTCGACAAGAAGCTTTCCAGAGCGTAAGTGACGAGCCAGTCTGGAAGTACTTGAGAACAGCCGACGAGCTCACGATCTTTCGAGGTGCTGTGTGCAGCGGATCTCTTTTAGACCCCGAGGAGATCATCACTGCCGCACTCATAATAGACAGGCAAATGCACCAGATATTCACAGATATACCGCCAGGCTGGATCTACGAAAAGGTGATCAGTGAGATAGAGCAAGACGCCGTGTTTGAAAAGCAATACGACATTTACTATGACCACTGCATCGCACAAATCTGGAACGGCATGCGCACGGCACGCATCATGCTCAACGAAACGATATGCTTCCAGCTGACACGCCTCGGTGAGTTAAGGCCCGGCTATGCCAGTCAATGGAATCAGTCAACTCAGATTTGCGTCGAAATGAGCAACGCGATACTCCGGAGTGCCCCGCAACACATAGGGTACATCTCTCGGGTCCCCTTTCAAGGCGATGGCTCAACAGCTCATATCATTGAACCTCTGAAAAGAGACCCCTCACATCCCTCACTAGGGAGCTGGTTCCTTCTTTGGCCATTATACATCGCGGCCACAACTCGTGTAGCCACTGCGGAAATGCGCAACTACGCAGGAATGATACTCGACTTTCTTGGCGAGACCATTGCGATCAAGCAAGGAAGCAATCTCGCATCCTTCATTAGGGAACACTCTGCCCCGGGACATGAAGCGGCAGGAGCGGGCCTGGGAATGGCTGTCGACAAGGATGGGAAGAGAATTGGGGCTTTGAGGATGATGATGGATCGGGAGGATGCAGAAGCGGAAGAAGACGAGAAAACTCTACTGTATGGAAGGACTGAACAAAGGGTAGATTAGGAAGGGGGGCGATGGCGAGATAGAAATGAAGTCGATCCATTAACTTGAGGACAGCACCGTGATGGACAATCTCTACTTGAGGATATGTAACTGGTGACTAGGCAGATCTACACTCTGTCAAGAGCTGATACTGATGGCTCATAAGACGACTGAAAGGATGTGGGATACAGGATGTAGGAGGTCTAGCTTGAGCGAGCGGACGATCAAAGTGCGTGCAGTTGGGTTGAGCATACTGTCGCAGATTGCTACTCAAGGGTCATTCGTAAAGGACAAAGAAAGCCAGCATGAAAGCCAGCATGAAGTGTGGCTTTCTAACCTCAAGAGGAGGAGCGCGCAACTGGGCCATTAGCAGTCTTGGCTTGAGCATAACCGCTGACTTACATCATAAGGAGTCTTGCTACAGCACACGAGTAGAATCCTTTGGCAAAGCATTGGTGGCATTTAGACTCGTGATCGAGATTGGAAAGTCGATAATGACGAACGTTTGAATACGGGGGTCTAGAGTAAGCATAATCAAATCAAGAAATCCGTTTATCCATCCATCTACCTAATGTTACATACAGTTCAACAGAAATCAAAATAACTATGTATCCTTCGGATCTTTCGTGACCAACTTGCCCCTCTCCTCATCATCGCTGCCATCGTCTGACCATCTATCACCATCTTCTCCAACAGCGAATATTGTCTCTCCATCTAGACTTTCTCTGGCAAGAGGCTTTGGCGCATGAGCCGCTGGCGCGGGATCATATCTTGGGCCTTCTTGCCCTGGCTGCGTTCTGTCACCTCTATGCGCAGCAGCGTTTTCTGGATCCTCATCGTCGTCCTCCTCAGCTCCGAAGTCTGCAATCTCAAAGCCCTCATCATCCTGAGCCAACTCGTCACTCATAGCGAACCTCCTGTTGTTTGCTGTCGGCCTCCACATGTAGGCAATGAAAACAACATCGCCAAGATAGACAAGATTGAGCCATCCATCCAGAACGAACCAGCGGGTCTTCCAATGAAACGGTACGAAGTCTGGATCGGATGCCGAGGCAAAGGTAAAGGAGTTGAAGAAGAAGAATCCGAAAATGACCATGATCGAGCCGAGAATTGCCCACCACAATTTCCGGTACATTGAGAATTTCTGCGTTTGCTTGCGCTCCATGAGGTCCTTCATAGTCATGTTGAGAGAGTTGAGTGTCCAAACATAGAATGCTGTCAGAGTACCTGCCAATGGAAGAATGACAAAGAGCACAAGAGGTCCTAGTTTTTGTTAGATGGCTATTTCCGAATGTGATGTAGCACTTACCAGCAGTCTCAGGAGTGACGGTCAAACTGGCAATTGAGTAGATCAAGCCGAACACGAAATGAGCTCCGGCAAGATAGCGAACATAGATCATGGTCTTGCCCAAGCTGTGCTTGACAACACCATATCCCATACATACAATGAGCAGAAGGAAGAACGAAAACGAATTTCTTCCCGCATTCAAGACCGCGACGACAATCATTAGCACCTTGGACCCTATGTTGGACCCATTGCGATTCATGTAATCTAGGATGGTCAGTGTTACCCCAATTGGGTTGCCAGAATGACTTACCATAGAACAGCCATGTCATCAACATTTCAACAATCAAAAACATGATAATTGCAGTTATGTAATTTTGCACGGGTACTGCGCGATTTGTAAGTCTCTTGGCAGTGTGTTGGAGGAAGCAAACCTACAAATGTCGTGCCTATGTTGCGCATATAGGAAAGCCCAGAAGCTGCGGTCTGTTAGTGAACGTTACAGTACCGAAACACAGATTCAAACGTACGCCCCAATGACCGCATAAACAATCGTGATCCCGCCATAAAACGGCAGCTTGGCAATCTGAGCAGCTGGAAGCTCTCCGTAGGCATTTCGAAATTCGACTGTTGCGGTGTACTGCACATCTGCGGGAGAGAATGCGGTGGTACCAACACAATAGTATCCGGTCTTCTTGATGGCGTAGTTGATAGGAAGACCTGGGTCCTTCAAATGTACTGCCTTCGTGAAGAGCAGGTTTTTCGAGATCTCCGTCGCATTCTCCGCCATGATGAACTCTCCGGTCTGGTTCGCATTACAGAACTTGTTCTCAATCGATTCTGTGTCGCAGATGTACTCTTTCTACTCAACCATTAGCATTCTTCTCTGCCAGTACCATAGCCATCATATACCGTGATTGAGTCTGCTGTTGGCAAAACCCCTATCAGGTCGTAGTCCTTCCATTCAAATATGACCAGAGATGTAATTGGATCCGAATCATCTTCCGTGGTATCCTTTATGAACTTGACAAGTATATGTGGTTCGACAGCACCTCCCCATGCATCCCGACTGTACATTCCGGCGCAAAGTTGCCTATTCTCATCTTTCTGGTCCATTTTCATCTCCAATGCACTGGCTGCCACCGCAGATAGCCCCAGCAGGAGGAGGCCATGGAGCCAGCTCCTCATCATTGATTGTAGCCTCGAGGCTGATACTTCGGCGTTTGGGGAGTTTCAGCAGTTGGACGTTCGATTTTTTAGACTTTCTAGATCGCAGATCGTGTGTCCATCCAGGGGTACTCCGCGACGTCCGATGTCGTGAAAGAAGCTCGAGAAGTAGGTGTAGGAGTGGGTTTGTAAATGTTGGAGCTGTCAAGTCTGAGGAAACGTAAGTCCAACGGCAGGGAAGCTAGCCCGGCCCACCAACGAGGCTTGGAGCCTTGCGCTTTTTCTCCAAACAACCAACTCTCACGAAAATCCACAACACAGCCAGAACATGGAAGAATCAAATAACAAAAAAGCTACAAATGGCGCAACTACCATGTGTAAAAGATGCAAGGAGCAACCTGCGACCCAGCAAATCCGATCCGAGAAAGTGTGCAGGTACGTCCCCAGTCAGCATTTTTAAGACTCATTTTGACCTGTAGCCAGCAAATGCTTTACACAATATGTCACAACGAAAGCAATAAAGCGTATGGAAACATACCGGATACGGGGGTCTACAGTAGCGCCCAGGAAATTATTGTTTCCTCTCTCCTTCGGTCCCTCGTCCGCCGCACTATTACACATTCTGGACCAACATCTCCAGGGACAGTTCGATCGAATGAACCGAGCCGCGTATGAATTATATGTGGTCCACATTGATCTTTACTTGGAGATTGCAGATCGCGAGGATTCAGCTGAGCTGCTGGAGAAATATAAGGCTCGTTTTCCCAGACATACTTACTCTTCCTTCGGCCTGGAAGATGCTCTGCTACTGGACAACATAGATTGGAAAGCGCTGGGACTTCCTCTTCCCACCGAGCAAGAAGCTCAAAGAGGCGGGACAGAAAGATTACAAGCGCTTGTTGGCGCCATGCCTTCAGCGACTTCACGGAAGGATATTGCAACGACTTTGCTTACCAGAATCCTAGTGGATGTTGCGAAGAGGAATGGTTGCGAAAGTATTCTCTTTGGAGATTCTACTACAAGACTTGCCGAGAAAACTCTCACAGAGACCGCCAAAGGACGTGGCTTCTCACTACCTTGGCAAGTGTCTGATGGCATGTCTTCATATGGTCTTGGATTCAATTACCCCTTACGAGATCTTCTTAAGAAGGAACTCGTGACTTTCTCTTCTCTTACGACTCCTCCTCTTACGGACTTGGTTATCTACCAGAATGCATCTTCTCACATATCTGCTTCTTCAAAGTTGACTACGATTGATGATCTGATGGTTCAATACTTTGAGTCGGTGGAGGAAAACTATCCCAGCATTGTCGCAAATGTGGTACGGACATCCAGCAAGCTCAAGCCAATGAGTGGTGATGCTACAACAGCTTGTGGTCTCTGCGGGTTACCCGTCTCAGAAGGCACTGATGGTATATTTGGATGGGGTGGTGATCAGAACTCAGACTCACGGCCGGCCAAGCTGGATAATGACCATGGTGTTCTATGCTACGGTTGTTCTAGATCTATCAATGGCTGAATGCGGACCGCTTTTCCAAAGACCACCCACAGGTCGATTCACAAAACCTCATCCAATTCCATGGACCTGAACTCCTAGATGCATGCAGATACAGTATATACAGGATGGCGAGCTTCAGAGCTTTCAAGGACGTCTCTGGATATTGGAGCCTCTTCAGACTGGGTTCTTTTCCTCGACCGCAGGGAGAATCTTGTTCTCGAATTTCCGCATCAGCTTGTTGGTCTGCTCGGCCAAACTGAGGGTCAGGATAGTGTGGGGTAATATTCTTGCCAAATGGGGCAGAAATCCTTTGTAGATAGCGAGCACACCCTCAGTCTTCACGGTCTTCGCTAGACAATCAAATACGCCTTGGTATAGATTTCCGTTCTGGTTGTACATGCGAGACATGATGGTGTCTTTCGTGATGTTAGCAAATTCGTCACTCCCGGATTCGCATCCACATACCAGGTGGGTGCATTACGCAGCACACCACGAATCCACTAGCAGTACTGCTTGCTAGATGCAGCGCAGGGCCTTCCTCCATTCCTAAGTGTTTAACCAGCCGCCTCTTCGCAAAGAAGTATGTTGGCAACTGGACCGAGCTTCCGAAGCCCGTCCTGACCATAGCAGCTCCAACTCCTCTGTACAGCCCACCAATCCCCTCTCCTTTGTATATCTGTCTCATACCATCCACAGCATTCTTATAGCTGTGTTGTGTGCCCACTGGCGCAAAAGGCGAGAAACTCTGCAGTCTGGTCTTGACCAAGAAGAAAGGACTTCCTGCCGCAGCACCTAAGATTCCAGATGACGCCCCAGAGAAGATATTAACCCCCAAACTTTGTGTTTTCGGATCCGTATAGATAGCAGTAGTTATTGTATTCCGTATCGGTTCGTAGAAGCCCAATCTGCACCCATTGAGGATCATTTGATAGATATATGCAGCTCCAATACCCCGGTATATGCCCCGAAGCCCCTCATTCTTGACGATGACTGTGACGCCATGGAATGGTCCT
The DNA here is from genome assembly GCA_026120085.1 of Cadophora luteo-olivacea. Taxonomy (NCBI): domain Eukaryota; kingdom Fungi; phylum Ascomycota; class Leotiomycetes; order Helotiales; family Ploettnerulaceae; genus Cadophora; species Cadophora luteo-olivacea. The sequence goes on along the minus strand of JALRMC010000005.1, from coordinate 182,579 downwards.
TTGTACATGCGCGGCTGCAGTGCCTTCTCTTGTAGTTCTCCTTGCAATTGCATGCTTTGTGCCCACGGTCAGTATGTCTCTCGAGGTTGGAAAGTGGGAGGCTCACCGGATCTTCACCGTTTCGAATGGATGGGTAGCAGTAACCGCTCCGCAAGCTGCTATGCCGCCAGCAACGAAAGCTCTGTTTCCATTAGCATTTACATATTCTCCTACAGCTTTGGAGCATACCCTAGAGTTGTCGCCATGTTTTGCGATTCCCTTCTGCCCTCAGAAGGGTTCTTGACGAGGCAGTTTGAGCTACTACCATGAACTAAAATACGAATTGGAAAAGAAAGCAAGCGGGCGGCTTATGTTTACCCAGATAATGCGGCTACGTGAATCTCGGTAATCTGACTGTGTCGCCGGCGCAGCAATTGCTTGATATGATTACTCTTCGCGACACCACGGTTGACAAACTCTCAGGACTTTTTTGGTGCTTATGCTGCAGGTTGACCGGGTTTGTTTGCGAAGTCGGAACGCTCTGCTGCCCTGAAAGTTGGGTTGGGACGGCTTAAGGTTCGACCAATAGGAAGAGCTGAATGTCTTGGCCGACTAAGCTCACAGTACGTACTTCGTAATTGCCTCGCTTAACTTTCACTCCTGGCATCGTTCAAGGGACAATACTAACTTACAATTATGCATCCTCAATAGGAAGACTCTCTTACTTACTTGTGAGTTAAGCGCACTACTTAAAGTCATGCTGGACGTGAGACCTTAAGCTTCTTTGTTGCCATCTACACCCAATCTGATTCTTCGATCTCCAGAAATCATTCAACATGTCGACAACTCCAATGGCGCTCGACTCTCCTATGGGGAACGGTCTGACCGGGAAGGTCAACGGTGTTCAGCCAACTGCAATGCTATCCGAAATGATCTCATTATATCGACCAACCAAGGTAGAGCTACTAAATCACGATCTCAAGCACATACTGACACAGAAAAGCACTTCAGGCGTGATAAGCAACCAGGGCAACCCACCTCCATCGTCGCGCTCGACTTTGACGATGAAGGTGCTTACCTCCTCACCTCTGAAAGTGATCACACTATGCAAATGTACAGCGTAAAAGAAGGCAAACATCACAAGCCTCTTCTCAGCCACAAATACGGAGTCAGCCACGCGATGTTCAGTCACGCACAAGGCTGCATTATTCATGCGAGCACCAAGATCAACAGTAAGACAACTAAATCCCAACCTCTTCATCCATCACTCATACCAAAGAAAGATACCATTCGATACCTCTCCACACACGACAACTCTTACATTCGGTACTTCGAAGGCCACGAAGACACCGTCACGTGCCTCTCACTCCATCCCGGACAGGACAATTTCCTCTCCTGCAGCGAGGACAATACCCTGCGTATCTGGGACGCATCCACCAAGAACGCTTGTGGCAAGCTAAATCTCAACGGCGCGTACCTTTCCGCCTGGGATCCCTCCGGCAACGTCTTTGCCGTCGCCTCTCCAACAGCATCTTCCATCCTCCTCTACGATTTCAGGAACTATGACAAAGCCCCCTTCTCGACCTTTGACATGCTTCCTTATTCCCAGGAAATGCCGAAGTCAACCAGCAAAGGCTGGAACAAACTAGAATTTTCCAACGACGGGAAACACATCCTCCTCGGTACGACAGGCCAAGGCCACTTCCTACTAGACGCCTTCGACGGCCATTTAAAAGCCTCTCTGCGGCGAGAACGTGGAGGCGTCAAGCGTCTTTGTGGCGGTGATCACAATCCCGAGGGGGTTAGTTCCTCATCTAGCGAGTATCTATATCCTTCGTCCGGAGATGCTTGTTTCACTCCTGATGGACGTTATGTGATCAGTGGTTCGAGGGGCCAGAATGTACTGGTCTGGGATACGCTTGCTGCAGCTCCAGAGAGATTCCTAGCTCCGATTCATGAGTTGGAGTATACTGGTGACTCGGCGGTCATTGCCTTCAACCCGCGCTATAACTTCTTTGCTACAGCGGATAAGGAGGTTGTATTCTGGGTTCCGGATCAGAGCCTAGCATAGATTGATGGACGGTGGATTGAATCTGACACGAGAGTGAATAGCGACGAGGAGCTGGAGAACATTTGTGCGTTCCACTTGGAGGACATTGCGTTCGTGGCTGGATACCCCAAAAGTGGACTGAGTGGTGTAGTGGCGTTCCAGGAGTTGTTGGCGGAATCGGCTTTCCCAAATTGAGGTACCTGATGCAGTCATGCTGTACTCGAGCTTTCTGGAGCCCGGAAAGGAGAATAGGGGCGAGTGTTGGTACTCAAGGTACTGCAATTGAACTAAAAGTGCCTGTGAGCTATATTTGAGCTATCTAGACGAGAGGCAGAGGCCATCAGATGCACATTCTCTTCATTGTCACTCATTGAATTAATTGCTCTAAGAATTTGGCTGATTTCACAGGTGGTGCAGCAGAACTGTGGCTGGACATGCAGATTAGTGCTTGAAGCAACGTAAAGCCATTACAGGACCCCGAACAGATTAATCTAGCTTTATTTGCTCTTCTTGTGGTCTATCTACTCAACTGATTGTCAGAACAAGGATCCAAAAGTATCTGGTAGGTAGGCATGATTCTGCGCTAGCATTGTAAACTAAGCATTTCCAGCTCAGGAATCGATGTCCAACATTGTTTTCTCTCGTTTTCCATCTCATATGGCATCGCCATTGATAGATGCAGCCTCACTTCCCACTTTCTCCGAATAACCCCTCCGTTGCTTCTCTTTCCCCACCAAAGACCTCGACGAAGGCGAAAGCCACACGTCCGGACCCAATGTTGAGTCATCAGTACGATTCGCCTCGATCACGAATTCCATTCCTTTAGCCACACTCGCATTGCTACTCAAAGTAGTCAAGTCATTCGCCCAAGCATATAAGAAGACCGATGCATTGATCGGGGCAAGTATCTTGGCAACCTTTTCAGCCACGGGAGGCAGATTTGTCATAAGTTCAGGCACATCGACATCGACGACTTGAATTGGAAGTGCCCATTCTTTCGGGACAGTGTAATCTGTCAGGGTCTGAAACTCGGCGAGAAGTTCCTCTCGGGTACGAGGAGAGCCGAGATTCAGCAGGAGATCAGCCCGTTTCTTCTCATTCTCTGTACCGATCGTCTCAACTATTTCTTGCATCCTGACAGCAGCGTGACGTGTGCAAACCATCGCTTTAGAGCCGCAAGCTGGCCATAGACTACTTGGTAAGAGTTGGTCTTCGGCTTCCATCTCGATTTGGCGAGAGATGGCTTTGTTGTGCCAGTCTTCTGATTCCACTCTCCCGTGAGACAGGTCGCTTGCAAAGGCGAGTAGAATAGTACAGTCGACATTCAAGACCTCGGAGAAACTTTCGAATCTCTCGGCGGCCATTTTTCGGATAGCTTCAGAAAGCAGAGGTGGCTCAGTGATCATCTCTGATGTCTGAACGATAACGCCAAGGATTCTGATTTTACTCAGAATGTGGCCAACCTCTCTTGAATCTGGAGCCGCTTTGATCCGTGGCAAGATCAGGACGATTTTTGGATGCCTGTTTCTGACGACTGTGGCTCTTGAAGCTTTGATGAGAGCTTCTACCTGTTTCAGCAGACCTTCTGGCTCATCATCATCATCAATAGGATCGAGACCATCATCACTATCATCGTCTGAGTCCACCCATCCAGCTTTGGCCAAGTCCCATATAATTCTCTTTTCCGTGACAGAAGACACTTTGATCCATTGAAGACCATCCTGACAAACCACATCAACAAGGGCATGTTTCTTTTTCCGAGCGGATATTTCTGCAGCAGTGCGTGGTTGAGCATCTTTGTTGCACGCCCAGTAGAATTTCTTTCCCAATGCTATGACGCTTGTGCATGTTTTTGCTGTAGCCCATACGGAAGAATAGAATAAGAGGTTGGAAGATCGCAGGCCGTGTTTTGTTTTAGGTATGTCGGGATCGGCTTCTGCGAGCTATTGCTGGATTCAGCATACTATCCAACCTTATAACCAGACAACAAAAGTTTCATACCTTGTTCAAACACCTCAATTCCGCCTGCACGTTGTTTTTGAAGATTTTGATCTCGACCTTCGTTTCCTTCTTCAATTCTCGTAAATGTGCTTGAAACTGCTTCAATTCCTCAAGCAGTATCTGACATCTTCTCTGCATATCGAAAGCAAGTTCTTTCGTCCCATCTGTGGCCTCAATGTTGAGGTCCGCCATCTTTTCGTCGATTGCTTCACTCGTCTGGGAAGTGTCAGCCTCGTACGACGGCGCGTCCGAGCTAGCATCTTGTATTGACGTATCTGTGGAGGCCATTGTTGCTGTGAAATGTGAATGAAGCGTTACTGAAGAACGCTTCTCATTCTTTTACGGATCCATGTATGGGGTAGTGAGTCAATTTGTCGAGAGTCGCGTGTGTTGTGTCTTTTCGGTTCTATTGAGTCAGTCTGGCCTCGCTCACGCCCTTCCACCCCCACCAAAGGTGGACATTCAAGCTGACATAAGCAGACTCTATCTTGTGCTCAGGATAGATTGAGCGATCTCAGAATGGAGAGTTTCGGTATGAATTTCTTCCTTAAGATAACCATTCGATATTCTTCGAGTAGATCTTCGGACTATACGCATTAACAATCGCATTATCGTAGAGAACATTCCAAGGTTCCAAGTAAATTCACACCTCGCTTGACCAAGCACAACGGCAAGCTTCAGCCTCGCAACCCCACCAAAACAACTCTAAATCCAATCTGCAGCCTTCAGACCTTGAAGCTCTCTCCGCATCCCACAACACCCTCAACTCGTCCAGAATCCGATCAAAAGCCAGCACCCCACTCGCCCACGATGCCTTACCTCAACACAGCCCAGCAATGGCTCACGCAATCATCTCTCCTCCTAAAAGCACGACCTGCAACCGTATGTTCTCCTCCCATTCTCCACTACCCTCCTCATCCCACACCCCCGCCTCCGCCCGAGAAGTCCATGGCTAACATTACCCCAGACACGCATAACAAGCAAATACACCATCTCCCCACCCTCCTCCTCACCACCCAGTACAGCCCAACAACCATCCACACCACTCGGCCCCTCTACTACCTCCAAACCAACTTCTGACCAACCCGCCGCGCGCGCAATTTTGACCCTCAAGACCTACGACCCTCAGAGCGGCACAACGCTCAAGTACATGACGAATAAGGGCGCGGAGGTTAGTAGGTTGATCCAGATATTGGGTAGGTTGGCGAGGGGTATGGCCGGGTTGGAGGAGAAGGAGGAGGAGGAGGTGAAGGAGGAGGAGAAGGAGGCGCCGGTTGCGAATGTGGTGAAGACTGTTGCGCAAGGTGGTGGACAGGGACAACAGCAGCAGCAGCAGGGTGGGAAGGGGAAGGGCAAGAAGAAGGGGAAGAAATGAGGGAGCGGGGCTTAGGGTTGCTGGAGATATGGAGGATTTGCTTATGACGCCGGGAATGTTGAGCAGATGGAAGTTAGGATGGAGACGAAGACGCATGGTCTGACAAGTTTGAGATGTAAAAGCGAGAAAGGTGTTGCTGAGATCTCACCATCCTCAAATGTGCATAGAATGGCGTTCGGGCGCTGGCATAGCATGTTCGCGAGGTTGAGCACAAGCAAGTTCACAATTGATGATCTTATATAGAGTATTGAGTATTTAGGCTTTTTCATTCCTACTAGTCATCTGGTATCCTATTCCTTCCTATCCTACCCCGTCCTTCCCCATCATCCCTCATCTCATCCATGATTCTTATCCAAACTCCTCTAACGCCATCAATAAAAGTGTGTATATCCACAAGCAAGACCAACACGTCTGCACCCGGCGACCGCGCCATCTATGCAAGAAACCCGTAAGAAGAGAAGAGTATGCAATGCACCCCATGTACAATGAAAATGAAAAACGCCGATCGACCCAATATTACAGATGTATGTAGACATCTAGAAGTCCTCATCGAAGTTGAAGTCACCTCCATTTTCTGCCTTGGCCTCGGTCTGTGCCTCAGTATCCTCGTGCTTCTTCTGTGTGCCGGCCATGACACCAGCCTTTTGGTAGTCACCAACACGCTTCTCGAAGAAGTTGGTCTTTCCGGCAAGGGAGATGTTCTCCATGAAGTCGAAGGGGTTGGCAGACTTGTAGTACTTCTCGTTGCCGAGAGCAACAAGGAGACGATCAGCGACGAACTCAATGTATTGCTTCATCAAGCCAGAGTTCATGCCGAGAAGAGCGCAAGGAAGAGCCTCAGTGAGGAACTCTTGCTCGATCTCAACAGCCTCGGTGATGACGTCTTGGACTGCTTGCTTGCTGGGGCGGTGGTTCAAGTGAGAGAAGAGAAGGCAGGCAAAGTCAGTGTGGAGACCCTCATCACGGGAGATGAGCTCATTGGAGAAGGTAAGACCAGCCATCAGACCACGCTTCTTCAACCAGAAGATTGAGGCGAATGAGCCAGAGAAGAAGATACCCTCAACAGCGGCGAATGCGACGAGACGTTGAGCAAAGGTAGAGTCCTTGTCCTGAATCCATCTGACAGCCCAATCGGCCTTCTTCTTGATGCAAGGGACTAGAGCGCGTTAGATCGTGTAAATTAGATAATGACGCGTTTTAACCTACTGGTCTCAATGGCATTGAAGAGATGCGTGCGCTGAGCCTGCTCCTTGATGTATGTGTCGATGAGAAGGGAGTATGTCTCGGAGTGGATGTTCTCCATCATGATCTGGAAACCGTAGAAGCATCGAGCCTCTGGGACTTGAACTTCACCGCTGAAGCGCTCGAGCAGGTTCTCGTTCACAATTCCGTCTGATGCAGCGAAGAATGCAAGGACGTGAGAAACGAAGTAACGCTCGTCATCATTAAGTCTGTTGTTCCAGTCGTGAAGATCCTTGGACAAATCAATCTCTTCAGCGGTCCAGAAAGATGCCTCTGCCTTCTTGTACATTTGCCAGATCTATTGTGGAAGAGTATTAGCTATGTTCAAAACACTTAACGCGTAGGTTGACGCGTCGACGCGACTAACCTCATGGTATTTGATGGGGAAGAGCACGAATCGTTGTGCGTTCTCGCGGAGAAGTGGCTCATCAGCTTCCTCTGGCTTGAAGCCCTTTGCAACCATAGCTTGGATCTCTGCCTTTTTGACATCCTCGACGATGGGCTTCTTGACCTCGATATCTTCGAAGACGGGCGCGTCGGTGTTAAGAGGCTCGTTCTCTTTGTTGGCAGCTCCGAAATTGAGCTTCTTCGCAGGCGAGTCACCCATCTTGAGGGATTCGATGCCAGTGGCAGCCTATCGTAAACATGAGTTAGCAATTGAGTTGACGCGACGATGACGACGGGAAGTGGCAAAGACGGGCAGGCATACTGTCTTTGAAGGAGTGACTTGAGAAGTCATGTTGTTGTGTAGGGTTTGAAAGGTGTTGGGTATTCGGTATGAAGGTAATTGGGAGGAAGTGATCGATGTAGAGAGGATGTTGGTGTTTAGCAGGAAGGGAATATGGAGGATGGAGGGAAAGCCTTTTAGTAGTTTTTGGATCAACGCGACAGGCGACCACGTGATGATATTTCAAGGGTTGGACGCGTTCGCGTTTTATTTTCCTGAGAAATGGGCATGGCTGGGAGACATTGGCCACTCAGACCCTGGCATCTAATCTTGCTCGTCCTGCCATGCTTTATCTGATCTTAATCCTGGTCAATTCGAGGCAGGAAACCGCCGAGCTTGAGAAAAATCAGGAATGGTTTTGTTTTGGTGGATATTTGTAGTCATCATGAATCAGGTTCTGTCAGCTACAGGAGCTTTGACGGAACAGAGGAATGGAATAGACTTGCGTCAAGACACCGACATCGGATCTTCTAGTTGAAGAATCGTTCGTCTTGACGGTCGAATGTTGTCTACCTAGTCCACAACTTCACATCATTTCTATGGACTGCTCGTACGATACAAAAATTGTCACACCTGAGGCTCGGGACGATCAACCTGGAACCCTCTCCACACCTTGGGTGACCCCAGTTTTACAGCACCTAACGCGTTGACGCGGAGAGGATCCATTTTCAGCCTCTTTTCTTTCTTTTATGAGACGCGATTGCACTTCCATAACTTGCACATTTCTAGAAATTCGATTCATAATTTGGTATTGTATTATCTGTGCAGTGGGTATTCCTCAAACATAAAACCATATCGCTATAAATACATCGCTGAAAGTGACAAACATCGCTGCATGCATATCTTAGTAGACACCTTCATGTCCTATTCTTTTGCAAGGTTGACTTGTTTCTGCGAGGTTCATCGTACTCATTCCTTCTCAGGTCCTGGCCGCGCTCCGGATCAGCAACCCTCTGCTTCTTGTTTCCAAACCATCCACCACGGCTTTGATCCTCGGGTACCCTGCTGGTCTGCGCGCGATGTTCGCCATTTCGTTGCGTGCCTTGTCGAGTGGGTGGTTGCGTAGCGTAATGGGGAGGAGGGTCTTCGTTGTTCATCTGCGAATCGAAGACATCGGGATCGGTAGGATCCATAACAGGCGAGTTGTGACCAGCGGCTTTAAGTGCCTTCTGTCCCTTCTCTCGCAAATGGTTCTCGAGAACGACCGCATTCTTGGTATTGGCACGAAACAAAGCGTCGGCAATATCGCCCAGGAATGGCACCAGTCCGACGGCGAAATCGATGACGATATTGAACATCATCTTCGATTTGACATCTGCTGGGAGGCCTCCTTCGACCTTTGTGCAAGAACGATACACCATCATGGCCATGAAAGCATCGATAACGTCTCCAACTCTGCCAATCATCCATTAGTTGTGTAACAAAGCTCAAGCAGATCTTGACTTACCCAGGTATAATGCCAATGACAGAACTCCAACCAAATCTGATACCCATACAATTGAAAAGACTCATGTCCAAACGATAGGCTCTACGCTTGACCTTTGTGAGAACCTTTGCGTCATGGGGAGAGATTCCAGGAGGAAGCGCCTTGCGTCTCTTCTTCGTCTTGGAGGATGGTCGTCCATCTAAGCGAGTCGCTGGTACTGTCTCGAAGTATGGATCCTGGTGTAGACATTAGCTGAGTTCCGGGAATTGTACAAGCTACTGTGGTTGGAGTTGGACGTGGTGGGCTGACGCCGGATCTTGCTCTGGTCGTGAATTAAATACTTACGTCTTTGCCGAAGTTGTTCTCAAGAGTCTCCCCCAAAATCTTCTTGCTGATGATTTTTGCGATAAAGCTTGCCATGGTTGCGGAATATGTGGTAGATTTGTTGTTTTGGTATGGACGAGGTTCCTGAAGGGCGGGAGTCGTCCTTTAATAGATGAGATTCACAACAAAGCAATTCCAAACAGGGGCACTCGTAGGCGTTTGCTTGCTTGGGTTATTGTCTGGGAATTCAGCGTGACTGGTATGCGTTGCTCAGGGTGTCGACTGTTGAAACGTTGTCGCGCGTACTATTCCTGGATCAAAGTACTAACAAGCGCGCAGTACATTTGAAGGACGGCTATCTGGTCCTGAGGGGAACCCCCTCCTTTATGGGAATTTTCCAGCTTGGAATTTTGACTAGCTACCACGATTTGAATCAAAGCTTGCTTGAGCTACTGTAGATCAAGCCACTGGTAGTCAGTTGGTGCATTTCGCATTCAAGTTTTTGCGACATTACTTTGTGAAGCCCTGCCACCACACGTCATTCTCCTGCGTGGTGCAGCAACTTGGCATGAGAGCCACAGCCAGCGAGTTGGGGCTTGCCTTCTTTGGCCGTGCATGGGGGTGTGGCGGTGGCTGTGTCTGTGGCTGGAGCTGGAGCCAGTGGTACTCTAACCAGCAATCGCAATCATTCGTACCAGTACTTTAACCTTTCACTTCGACGCCAGATACAAACTGACTCGGCTCAACCCAGCCTCTCCTCTCTGTTTCCCAAGTTCCCAACCACTTCCACTTCGGACCAGCACCATCAGCTACAGCTGTTCTCACCGCACTTTGACACCCCTCTTCATCCCTGTGTTGCGCCCCCCGGATTTGCCACACCTGATCTGGGCCTCGGAAAGTTCTCGAGTTTCAGCTTCAGCTTCCACTGCCGCCTCGCTGGCCTGACTGCGCGTCTACCCACCCGCCTGCGCCAGAACAACCACCCGAGTCGTGGATATGCTGAGAAGATCAAAACATCATGAACGAAAGAAGAATGCAACTAGACGATTGTAAGTTCCTACTATCAGACAGCCGTCCATGTAGTGGATTCAAAATTCCCTTCTTGTCTTCGTCCACTCTGCTGCTTTAGAAGCCCAGCCTTGTCCAGTTCCATCCGTATAACTAACAAAACTTCTTCAGGGCTGGACGACCTCTGCGCCCGATTCATTTTGAATCTTCCGTTAGCTGATCTAGGATCCATCGAGCGAATATGCTTTCAAGTCGAAGAAGCACAATGGTTCTACGAGGACTTTATCCGGCCCCTCGATCCAGCTCTTCCTTCCATGAATCTCCGCAATTTTTCTGAACTCATATTCGCGCATTGCCCTATACTCTCGGATTTCTCCAAAGGAAAACATATGGCGGCTTTCGAGCAGTTCATGATGTACAAGAAACGCGTTCCGGTTCGGGGTGCTATAATGCTGAATGAAGCCATGGATGCGGCAGTTCTGGTGAAAGGTTGGAAGAAGGGTGCCAACTGGAGCTTTCCTCGTGGGAAAATCAATAAGGATGAAGATGACTTGGATTGTGCGGTCCGCGAAGTCTACGAAGAGACCGGCTACCATCTAGACGACGCTGGCCTGGTTCCTCATGATCGTAGAGTGAAAAAGATTGAGGTCAACATGCGTGACCAACAGGTCCATCTATTTGTATTCAGAAATGTGCCTATGGATACGCATTTCGCGCCACGAACGCGCAAAGAAATCAGCAAAATTGATTGGTGGTTGCTCTCTGACCTGCCGGCGTTCAGAAAGAAGGGACAAGAGCAACATGAGCCCACTCAGAGTGCCAGTAAATTCTATATGGTAGCTCCATTTCTAGTCCCTCTTCGCAAATGGGTCCTCGAGGAAAAGAAAAGGGATGCAAAGAGATTATCGAGCAACCAATATCTCTCAGCAGGGGGTGTCAGCAACGACGAGATGTTTACGGAAGATGACCCAGGAGCAGAGTCCGCCGGTCCAACACAGCGCCGAGGAGAATCTACTCGAGGTATTCCGGATCGTGGCAGTCTAGAAGATGCGAGTGCAGCTCTCAATCGTCTTCTACAGATTCAACAGCCACCGCAAGAATTACAAGCAAGCCCGACCTTAATGGCTCCTCCTGGGAACAATGTAGGTGAGGCGCTGCTAGCTATACTGCACAGCCAGCCGCCACCTTCAAGTCAATCACTCCCTCAGAATGCTCCACCTCACACACCCCTTGATCACACCCTTGGACAACCTCAAATGCCACCAACCCCTCAGCACTTCCCACCTAGACCTCTTGTCTCCCACAACAAGATGCCACCTCCACCGGTGTTCCAGCAAGCGACTTTCTCGTATCAACAACCACACCAACAAGTACACCAACAACAGCGTCAGCAAGGTCCCCCGCATCAACAGCCATACCACCAACAGGCTCCTTCACATGCTCAGTTTCCACAGCACATGTACCAAGGGAACCAGCAAGCACAACCTCCAGCCCCAAGGCGGAACGAGAATCCTCACAGCCATCAATCACAGCATCTAATTCACCCACAACCATTGCCTCCACATGTTCAGAGAGCAGTTTTCACCGGCGGCCCTGTTCATGCACCAATGGTTCCTCCACCGCAACAAATGCAACAGCCGCAAGTCAACTCGACAATGTCCATGGCTATTTCCACGCCGCAATTTCCTGGATTACATTCAACAATGGTTCCACCCGAGCCAAAGCAGTCACCACCAAAGCTCACTAGTCATTCTCTGGCACTTCTCAATGCATTCAAGAGTAGAGATCAAGCAGTGGGTGAAACTCATGCTAGCAACGATCTTCCACTACGACAATTCGTACAAGAATCTGCCCAGAACCACAGACATTTACCCCAGGAACTCCCTGCGGATGCCTCTCAACAGCAAAGAGCGCCACAACCCCAAGTTGCACAGAACCGCAAGGGCAGTGAAGCAGCCGTCCCGCCGGCACTTTCTGCAAGACAACCTATTAGCGAAACTCAACGTTCGACTTTGCTTGGTCTCTTCAAAAGTCCAACAACACCTGCAGCAGTGCTAGCAAAACCACTCGCTGCAACAGCCCTCCCTCCGAGTGGTACCCCTTCGGCTGTGGAGCTCTCAGCTGTGGAGCCTCTTTCTACGAATGCCGCATCAACATCCGCCCTACTTAACGACAAGCGAACCCCAGATCATGCTGCGAATATTGGTACAAAGATGCATCAGGCTCCAGGTGCTCAGTTACCTTTCCGGCCAGTTGGGATACTGGCCCGTCCTACGGAATCGAGTGAGAAGGAAGTTTCGTTAAAAAATGGCGACACCCACAAGGTTCGATCCAGAGAGAAGAAACAAACGATTCCACGCTCAAAGGTCATGGAGTCGGGGCAGCACACCGAAAAACCTTTCCAGCCCCAGATTTTGAAACGACCTCAACCTGGAATATCTATGTCTCCCGAAGGAATTACACCCACACAATCGAACTTCCCAGCTTTCTCTCAACCTCCAACCCAACCCGCCGATCATACGCAAAATCTACTTTCCATGTTCCGCAAAGGTCCTGCAGCCGGGACCTTATTTACACAGGGTCCAACTGGAGAACCACTCATTTCACTGCCACCTGCGGATCCACCGTTTGGCATATCTGCTAGGTCCAGAGTCGGAAGTCTTGCATCAACTGAAGGAGGCCCACGTCGTGGAAGCCAGACTCCGATTTCTCCTGCAGATAAAGGATTTTTATTGAGTTACTTAGACGCAGTAGCGAACGGTGCTCAGCGTTAATCTGATGTACCAAAGAACTTAACAACGGGAGTTCAGCGATGGAGTTAAGAGCTTTGAGTGAGCAAGTGCATTTTAGCGTGTATGGGTAAGCGCAGAGAAGAATCTATGCATTGAAGGTCATCTGCTATTATGACAGTGAATGAACGGTTTTGAAGGAATGCCTAGCATGGCCTATTAGCTATCCACACATGCTTCTGAAGCATCGATGAATTTACCGCGCAAAGAACCGCTTTTAAATGCACACTTTCTTTATGATTCATCCTGTGAAGCTTTCATCGATTGCAACTTGATAACAGGCATTACTACTATTGTGGTCTTCATCCCATCAGACCCATCCATATATTAATGATCGAGCTGGGAGCAAGCAAATCTTGGCAAGGCTGAGAGATCAACAGCCGCGGGAATCTTCCGCCTCGAGCAACGATCCCACCCTCTCCAACCTTCAATCCTCCAACAACCACAAATCCAATCCAAACAAAATGAAGCCACCAATTCGACTCCCCCGGATTCCCTCCCAATCTCCATACATCTGCAACAATTGCCTCTTACGCATCCTCCCCTCAGCCAGACTCGCCACCCAACGCTTCTCCAGCTCTAGCACAAGCTCCAGCATTCCACCCTCCCCTCCCCCATCAGCCTTCGCATATCTCCCCTCCCGCCGCCTCATTGCCCTCACCGGTCCAGACTCAACACACTACCTCCAAGGCGTCATAACTGCCAACCTCTCACCCAGTCCTCCTCGCACAAGCGGGGGATTCTACGCCGCCTTCCTCAACGCCCAAGGTCGGCTTCTCAACGATGTCTTCATCTACCCTTACACGGAACCTGGCAAGCCGGATGGGAAAGGAGAAGGCTGGTTGATTGAGGTGGATGCGAAAGAGGTTACGGTGTTGGCGAAACATATCAAGAGGTATAAATTGAGGGCGAAGTTTGATGTTAGGGTGCTGGATGTTGCGGAGAGGGGGGTGTGGAGTGTTTGGGAGGAGGGAGGGAAGGAAGGGTGGACGGCGCATTCGTTGGGTGGTGGTGAGAGTACGGCTTCAGGTACGGATCCAGGGTCGAGTTCAAGCTCGGTGGGAGAGAAGGAGGGTGTTATTGGATGTCCTGATAAGCGCGCCCCGGGCATGGGGCGACGCCTCCTCCTACCTGGCGACTCGAAGCCAGAATTTGATATGCAGGAGACGAGCGAGGATGTTTATAGAGTCAGACGGTACTTGAAGGGTGTAGCTGAGGGGCAGGATGAGCTCGTCAGGGAGCAGGCGTTGCCGCAGGAGAGCAATGTTGACTTTATGGGTGGGATTGACTACAAAAAAGGGTGTTACGTTGGGCAGGAGTTGACGATTCGGACACATCATAGGGGTGTAGTGAGGAAGAGGATCCTGCCTGTTATGCTGTATGGGATGGAGGAGAGTGAGCCGACCGCTCTGGAATATGATGCTGGGAAGGTGCTGGGTGTGGAAGGTATCCCTAGGGAGACGGGCATTGGGAGGTTCGAGAAGAGAGGAAGAAGTGCGGGAAAGTTCTTGGCTGGGGTGGGAAATGTTGGGTTGGGGCTTTGTAGGCTGGAGACTATGACTGATGTGCAGGTTCAGGGTGAGGCGGGAGGTTATAAGGAAGGCGATGAATTCAAGGTTGAGTGGGAAGGGGAGGGTGGTGAGGGAAAGAGCTTGAAAATTAAGGCGTTTGTACCGCCGTGGCATCTGAAGCAATAGAGCCATAGGGTGTATGATACCGACGAAATCTGGCACGTACATAAAATAGATACGCAGCATTGTAGAATATGATATCTCCATTTCGATGTAGTTGAGCTCCTTTAATTCGATTCTTGGGGTATAGCAAATCAATTCCTCCAACGCCAATGCTAATATCAACCAGGTACGCATAATCACAGCATCGCAAATCGTCTCAACTCACGCAGCTTCTGATTCTTGTTTCCTGATCTCATCTTCCATCCTCTGCTTCTCTGCAGCCTTGAGTCTAGCCATCGTAGCCGCAAAATCATTCCTCTTCGGCGTGGGCATGCTAGTCGTAGGTGAGAAGGAGAATTTGGGAGATGCTCCTGAAGACTGAGACTGAGAGTCAGCTTTCAATCCTCTGAAGATATCGGGACGTTTGATAGGTGTAGATGTAGCTGTCCCTATGTCTGAGCCTGCCCCTCCGCCCGTCTCTTTCCCACTCGTGTCCGTGTTTGTGTTTGCCCTCGCAGGAGAATCAGAGTCAAGAGGTACGAATATGCCGCTTTTTCTGGCTTTCTTCTCAGCTTTGCGCTTTGCTTTTGCGGCTTCTGCTTCTCGAATTCGGCGCTCTAGACGCTCGATTTCGTCGTCTTCTGCTGCTGTTTCCGGCTTCTGGGCTGGGGCCGTAGCTGCTGCCTTAGGGGTAGGTGTAGATGCTGTCGTCGTTTGTGCTTCTGCTTGTTCGGGCTTCTTCTGTGCAGGCGCCGGTGCAGGCGACGAAGCAACATTCTCAGCCATCATCGACTGCCTCGCAGCTCTCCTCTTCCTACCCTCCTCTGCTAACCTCTTCACTTCCTTATCCATCTCACTCTCCTCCCTTCCCCTCTTCATCCCCACACTCACGCCTCCTCTTTCCCGTGCCTCCAAATCCTCTTTCATCGCCCTCCTCTTCCCCTCGAATAGCTCATTCGCCCGCTGCCTTTGTAGCTTCGCACTCCTATGCCCATCATACTTCGCTTTCAATTCCGGATCACTCAGCACGCCATTCGCGGCTTGGAAAAGCTCGTATTTCTCGGGATCATAGTCTTTGCCTGCCTTGTCAGGATGGTATTGTAGGGCGGTTTTGCGGTATGCGCGGCGCAATTCAGAGGCCGAGCAGGCTTCGATGCTGATTCCGAGGAGGGCATAGAAGTCTACTTCGCTGGTTACCCATTTCTGGAGGTCGCTGTTCGACATTTTGGTGGTGTTTTGTTTGGGAGATGGAGGGGAGATTTGAAGATGGAATTTGGTTCATGCATGTAATTTACTAGCGGATGCTGACTCAGCCACTTCACTTTCGGGCGCCTCAGCTTGGACGTCACTTCATCTCCTGGCTGGAGGGCGAACGCAGCGATGTCCGATGTCAAAGTTCGGAGTCCCCTTCTTTATCGTCCTAGATCGTGCCACCTTCTGGTCCGTAGGACCAAGTTTCTCTCACATTTCGCTCTCCAAATTATGGCGACGTTCCGCCCCCAGGTCTGTTTCCTGGTTGACCCTATTGCCCTGCCCAAATCGCTTCCATTAAAACTGCTATTTTCTTTCCTATCTGCCTCAAAAATTGTTCTCACAAGTTCATTAAGTTGCACTCCAAGAAGCTGTGATAGCCATGATACAAACTTGCCTTGGAGCCTCGATCTTTTTTGGATTTTCTCTGCTGCGACCTCGCTTAGCTGCAACCAGCAAAATCAAAACAAACCACCAAAAAGTTTTAAACCTCTAAAAAGATTCAGGAGCAAAACTCGGAAGGTACCCTTTTCAGGAATACCTTCGTAGAAAATCTCCGATGAGATTTTTGAAGAACCGAATCGTATGCGTTGTTCCGCTGGCCGGAAGCAAGTGTCTATTTCCTGTTTTCTTGCTAGTTGGTGTGTTTTTGGTGTTGTCGTTGCCTTTCGGCGAGCGGAAATCGCAAATTTCGCTATATATAGTGGTTAAAGTTTTAACCGAAGTTGGCGTGCGTACGGACTGGAATGTCCAGGCACGCGAGGTCATTCGGAGATATTTGAACCTACTGTTGATCAACCACAGCCTCTGAGATATCTTGAATTTGGGGGCGACAAGATGCGTAATATGTGGTCCACTATCACGAATAGATATATTGCTAAGTTCTTACAGTGCCGAAATGATTGTGCTTAATGAGTGAGCAAAGAGGAGCATCAGGCCTGAAGCGATGCTGCAGTCGCGCCCTTTCCCACTCAATAGTCTACTTTTTCGATATCGCTCAGCATAATTTGACTACTGTGGCTAGAGGAGATACAATGCCCTCACAATCAGCTGACTTGAAAGGGTGTTGGTCTTGAGTGCTTCAACAAGTGTGAGCGGACGAGTAATATGGAGCTTTGAAGAGGTCTTGTTGGTGTTGCTCGATCTCAAATGCTCTATGAGCCATTGCCAAAAGAGGATAATCTTGAGGTAAAATTAAAGAGAACTTTTCTTGGCGATCGGATATTTGGTATACTTGTTCCTGGAAGGAATGGGTCTCGTCCGATATCTAATGCTAAGTATTATTGGTCGCATTTTCGTGTAATGATGCCGTTTTCTGCCCGAGAGAGGCCATATCAGGCACAACCGAGAGCTGGTGGAGGAGTTCTCTAGCGAATTGACTCTCAGTGTATTTTCTTCTCTTCAGCATTTGCCCAATGTTCCCAAGATCAGCCAACTTCAACTTCAACACTAACCTCACATCCAATCCAATCCAATCCACATTCCACCAACCACAATCTCACCAAAATGGCACCCCTCAACACCATCATCCAACTCCTGGCTTTCTTCGGCTTCGCCACCGAGCAGCTCTTCTGGTCCTTCCTCTGCTCTCCTCCCCTCCTCACCACCCTCCTCACCTACCTCTCCCAATCCGCCACCAAAGTGGCCGGCGAATCCTTCGGCGACCGCACCGAGCTCTGCCACCAAGTCCTCGGCCACCTATCCCGGGAGTCCTTGAAGTTCCTCAACCGATCACCTGCCAATTGGACAAAGTATACGGAGATGGAGAAGGAGATCTGGTTTGCGGTGCAGTTTGTGGAGATTTTGCGTGGGCGGGGAGGACTTTGGGCTGGGAAGGGAAAGGGGGAGATGAAGGAGATGGCGGATGCTGCTGTCGATGTGCTGAAGGCTGTACAGAGCCGGCTATTGGTCAATCCCGAGCGATATCAGCCCAAGAATCTTTTGCTGTTGGAGTTGAGAAAGGCTGCTAGGCAGCATGATCTGGTCCTGGAGGACCGGTTCAAGTTTGTTGTTCCTGCTGGTGCGGCTGTTGTGGTGCTGGACGATTGAACCTCCCATCTGGAGCTTACCGGGCTTGGAGATACTTGAAAGTGTTGGGCAGGGGGGCTGTGGAGTAGGAAATACCAACCCGTTGACCGCAAATAGCTTTCTAGCTTTCTCCTGCTGTGAAATTTGACTTGGGGACCTGCGATCTATCCTCAGAGGAAGGTGAGAAGCAAGAACACTTCGAGCTTGGCAAACACAACTCGGAAAAACTTGATATGTACCTGCGAATAGATGCGCAAGCAGCAATAGTTGGTCAGCTCAAAGAAAGCATTGTTGTTGTTGGTTTGATGGTGAGTTCTGATTCGTTCGAGTAATCTCGCTAATTCGAGAGTTGGCCCGTCAGAGGTAAACAACCCCAAAGTACTAGAATATCGGACAGTGAGACGCGTCAAAACAACTTCAAATACCAAATGTCTTTTTATCAGAGTCTCTCAGTGGCTTCATCAGCTTCAGTGGACTCACAAAGGCCATCTTGCTGGCATGGAAAGGATCTGGCTGAAGTCATGAGCGCTAGATTGTTGATAAAGGTGAAAATCTGGATCTGCACCAGATTATCTGGGTGAACTCACAGCATGGCCTAGCTCATGTTCAACAAACTTAGTTTATCTGATATGAATCTCACATAGAATTACCAAGCTCAAATTTGAGCTGAAGAGTGTATATTTTTGTTCCATCTTACAAAGCATGTTGTCACACTAAGGAAATCCAAGCCTTCATCATCTCCGAGTAAGGGGTATCATAAGAAGTGCAGCTAGATGCAAATGAGGGTCGAAGTTGGATCTTAGCTCACATAGCCGCTTTAACGTGAATGGGCGGGCAGGAATAAAAGTTATGGGATGAACTGTCTGTGGCTGATGTGGTGATATCAAAAATTTGAAGGCTTTTGGAGTCTGGAACCTTCCCAAAAGGGAATATTGGTTTCCTAGATAGGTCATTTGGGTTCCGATATCGTTGTTCCTGTCTGGTTAGGTGCTACCCGGTGCATCTCTGTTGTCGCCAAACTTTAGCTCAGGCTGGGGGGCGACGACCATCTCAGGTCGCAGCTTCGCGTCTTGCGCCATTCCTTCTTCTCTTTCCAACAATAGCACTAGAGACACTCTCGAGTCTCCCCTTCCTCAGATCTACATCTTCAATTGTAGCATATCATACAGCTACTTCGAGCCATGGATTTACCATCTCTCACTGGTCGGGCAGACCGTCGCGTCAACGATGACATCCCTCAGCTTTCAACGCCTCCTACGACTAACACCCCAGTCGCAGACACTACTATCGCAAGTAGTAGCAATGACAATAAGAAGAGAAGACGTGCAAGCTCAGATATCCAGGCCGAGGTCAACTCCACCGAGCTGAATAATACATCATCCGACAGCAAGAGATCCCAGAGAGCTGCTAGACGTGCAGAAGATGAGATCAAGAAGATGTATCGTAAGTATTATACTTGAGCTTCTCAAACCATCCATTGCCTTTTCTGCGAATAGGTCTAACCTTGCTACCACTACCTAGTGCAATTCAAGAGGGAGTACAACTACCAGCCAAATCTTCGCTACTTCGCCCATACCTGTCTCACGCTCTGCACTACAATGGAGCATGGTCAGGCTGCCTCCGTTCCTCTTGATACAAGCATCATGTTCTATGAGTCCCCTTACAACATCTGCGAGCCTCAGAACTATACGCTGGGTCTTGTCACCGTCAAATGGCTAAGGGAGGCTGTTGCGTCGAACGAACTGATTGCGATTCTCACACCAAAGAGCGCTCAAGACGATAGTACGGGTGATGCTATGACAGCTGGTCCTGTCGTCTCAAATGGTACGGGAATCGGTGGCGGAGTGGGCAGCCTTGATGGTGCGGGAGAACAAGTTGGTGGCGATGACATGGGTATGAATATGGATACAGGTGACGTTGAGGTTGGAGGTCAGGTTACTGAGAACACTGGCTCTAGAGAGATGTTTGGTGGAGAAGAGATGGACTGTACTTGAGGCGGGGGACCTCCTGCCAAAAACGCAGACTCTGGTCGTGCCTGCTCCCGAATGGCTTTCGTCGTACCTTCCGAAACGAGAGACCACAAGGTCCCACATCCCACATCCAAATGGATCGAATTCTTGCGCAAAGCTTCATTTCTTCTTTCATTCATGCCGTTCCCTTTTATAATGCATCATGATGCCATCGTCCTCTCTGATTGTCAAGCTGCCACTCTCGGCTTCATTGCTGCAGCGACTGTGTCCGTCGCAGCAGCCACAGATGGCATCGAGGACCCCAACTTCCACACAAGCGTCACCTGCCACCAACATTTCCGATCATTTCTCCCAAAGCCAATTGTCGCTTGCTCTTGTCATTTCGAAATCGAAGCCAAACGGACTCTCTACAGCTGGTATGTGATCACGCGCCTAAATTGCCCAATTGCGATTCCTGACCAGGTTCTAGAGTATTGTCAGCAGCTGCGGAAGCACATCAAAGAAGGAGGATCAATTCCAATTGAGCAATTTCAATATATCGATACCAAACAGTACTGGATGAATGAATGCAATAGGATCCACAAGAAGAATGTGGCGCTTGAGAATAAAGTTCGGTTTTTGGAGGAAGCCCAGAGGATCTTGAAGGACAAACTTCGCACGAGGGAACACTTCGAGGAAGACGAAGCTAATGATCCGAAATACATGCATGCGCAAGCTGGCGAAGAAGTTTCTGTGCACGTGGAAGCAGGCATTTCGAGAAAGCGGCAAGCACCTACTCAAGATGTTTTTGGAGAGCTAGATGGAGACGGGTTACTATCTGCCCTGGATAACGACAAGCACCTACAGCTGAGCGGGCAAGGTGAGGCATTACTCCCAATATCTTGCGAGCGATTGTTGATCCATGAGCAGTTCTGCGTATTATTCGTCAACGAACCCAAGTTCAGAACGCTGCCCAGAAATTCAGCACTCTAGACCAGATCAACAGTCTGAGGAAATGCATTGTTCAAACGATTTGCCTTCTTGAGAACTCCATCTCGGACTGCTGTCTGCCATTAAAAATGTTGAAGACAAATAGTGAGGACTCAAGAAGCCTGATCCTTCTACAGCAATCACTCCACCAAATCACACTTTCCTTCCTCGCCTGCTTCAGCGCTATGAATCAGCTCTTTCTCACTATCCCTGGACGAACGAAGCAGAGAGAAGTTGTAAGCCGCATGGTCATCTTCTTTGAGAAAGGCCTGGATTTCCTTCAGACAGTCAGCACTCTTCAATCTGAGGATGAACAAGCGGAACGAAACCGGAACACGAGAACCAAAAGAGCCAGACTGGACACAGCTGAATATGCTGTCAACAAATACCTGGCACAGACACTGCTTTTGATTGCAAGGAAGGTGGAGTGGAATGTCGATCAAAGTGGACATAGCGACTTTCTGGAAGGAATATTGTTCCTTGCCATTCAACATACTGGACGACTGATCTCGGACTCAATTTTCGGCGAGCATGTCGCAGGATCTGATAACCCTGGTAACATATCGAACAGCCGTGACCCGCCAACGAGCGGAGTTCTGAGGCCCGAGGCGAGATACATGGTTCAAATTCTCCACGCAGCTCTTGGTGGGTCGGATAAAAAGGAGCTGGTCATTGATGTCTTGTCTCGTTCTGCCTCTCTTGGTAATACTTCATCGAGTGGATCGACCGAAGGAGATATGCTAAAAAGAGCGAAGAAGCTGCTTCAGAGTACTTTGCTGAAGAGCACACTTGGGGGACCTGAGTTGGAGAGTTTGAGACTCCCTAGACTGCCTACTGGAATCAGCAATGTCGAGGATACAAAAATTGATACTGGAAAATACGGAAGAGAGTGGCTGTTAGAGACAGTTTGGGGTTTGATAGGCTGGGATATGGTGACATGACTTGACATGTATCCGCTGGAGCTATACTGAACAGAGCTGCCATTTTGATGGGTTAGATATGCTTGATATTGCGAAACACATCTGCAAATTTAGCTTCAAATGAAACAAATGCTACACCTCAAATAGACAGCTTTTAAAATCGCACCTCTTTTCAATAGGTAGCAGCAAGCCTCTGCACTAGGTATTCTCCAGAGTTGATGCCCTCATACTTCTTCGGTCCCTTGTCCCCACCATAAGTCCCTTCGATCGCCTCGATTTGACTCGAGAAATTCGGATTGCAAAAGTAGGCAATACTGTATCTCGCCGGATGGACATCTCCCTCCTCTGGGGCGGGTGGTTCCACAACCCTATGCAGTGTACTCTTTATCGTATCATTACTCCACCTCGCCAATAAATCCCCGGCATTGACAACCACACTTCCCTCCACAGGCGTAGCATCCACGAATGTCCCCTTCGGACTCTTCACCTGCAAGCCACCTCTCATATCCTGGAACAGCAGTGTAATACTCCCATAGTCAGTATGCTCCCCTGCCCTGACCTGCAACTTATTACTCTTAAACACACTCTTCTGCACCTCAGGATAATGCAGCAACCGCAACGTATTATCCCCCACATCCGTAAACCTATCAAAATACCCCTCATCCAGCCCCATCCCCACCGCAATCGCCCGCATCACATTGATATGCAACTCCTTCGCCAGATCATGAAACTTCAACATCGTCTCCTTGAAATGCACAGCTGCTTCGTCGCCGCTAGGCCAATTGTTAGGCAGGCCTTCGGCGCCTTCGCGTCCGATCTCGAGGGACTCTTTGAGGTCTGGTGCCGCGGCTTTGGCGGCTGCGACGTCGGCTTTGGAGGTTAGGATGGAGACTTTTTCGCGGCCGTGGGAGACGTAGCCGCGGTTTGCTTCGGGGGTTGTCCAGCCTAGGGCTTCTTTCTCGGGTTGAGGCCGTTTGAAGAATTCGGCGGAGGTGGCGAAGGTGTGGGAGACGGTGGAGAGGGGGATGGAGTGGTTCTACAGAGGATAAGTATTAGCTTGGGATGCTTGCAAGTCATGGTGTCTAGATGTAAAGCTAGAGAGCAACGTTTGATATGTATTCACGCAAACTTCAGTGCCGATATTCATATATAGATTGAAAATGACATTGGCTAGACTTACTGTCAGATATATGAATCCAGCTGATTGGAAGCCGCTGAGGATGGACTTCGCTGCTTCATTTCGCTGCTCTGGAGTGCCATTAAGGAAAAGAGAGAAATCGATGATCTAGAATCTCATTAGTAACATAGAATTTCCAGAACCTCATACTTCGAAAACTCACAGGAATGAACAAGTTGTCAGTGTCAACAGCACTAGCTTGTGGTGCCATCTTGACTCTTGAAAGTGGGGTTTCTCCGTCAATGTAGATTCACGTGTGATAATCCTCAAACGTTCCAGCGTTCAAGCAAGCAGAATAAGTGTGAGACTTGAGGTAGAGCTTTAAACAATGAGTATATATAAAATTGAACCTGAGTGAGCTGACTTACGGATTGAGGCGTTCTCCGGCTCCAGCCTTGAGTAAAAGAGGACGTTGTCTAAAGAGGGAGGTCGGATATGTCTTGGCGGAGGGGCAGAGATAAGCTCTCGGGGCCTTGCGATGGGTAAAAAGCGGCGTTGGAAGGGTCCGTGATTAGAGGACTGACTTTCGGCATCAGATGAAATGCTTTCGGAAAGTCAAATATGAACCATGAAGAAACTTTAAAGGGATTTTTGCATGATCTCTATCACCATGGTTGTAATCGCCAGCATCGTAGAGACGAAGTAAATTCACATGAAGCTTTGGTAAGACTTTGTTGAAACACAGGGGATTTATATTCGATGCTGCTTTTGCCATCAACCATGGCGGGGTCAGATAAGCCGCGGGGTACCGCAAATATATCTAATATCGTAAAGTCACACTCGTGAGTCCTTGTGCGGCTACGAAAAGACAGGGGCAGGAGACTACCCTCTTTAAGTAACACCGAATCCCTCATTTGACACTGATCAAGGACGAAGAAAAGAAGACACTCGTTTCAGGAACCAAGTTAGGAGGGAAAGAAGGAAAGCAAAAATGGCATCCACCAAATCCCAAATCGTGGACATCCACACCCACGTCTACCCACCATCGTACATCTCTCTTCTCAAGTCCCGTTCCAGCATCCCCTACATCCGCTCGTTCCCGCCCTCATCCTCTCTTCGCCTTGTCATCTTGCCAGCCGAAGACACAGAAAGCACGTCCAGAGGCCGACCCGTCGGAGCAGAGTACTATGACATCAACGAGAAGATCAAGTTCATGGACCTACACTCCATCGACATCTCAGTCATCTCCCTCGCAAACCCATGGCTAGACTGGGTATATCAATCCGAAGCCGCGAAAGCAGCCCAGGGAATCAACGACGAGGTCAATGACGAATGTGGCAAGTTTCCGGGACGGCTGTTCGCATTTGGTACATTGCCGTTAAGTGGGGGGAAGGAAGTCATCGTCAAGGAAATCGAGAGGTTGAAGGGGCTGAAGTATATGAGGGGTGTGATTCTTGGTACGACGGGTTTGGGAAAGGGATTAGATGATCCGGAACTCTTGCCTATCTTTCAGGCTTTGCAGGATGCGAAGTTACCGATCTTCTTGCATCCGCATTATGGCTTGCCGGGCTCGGTTTGGGGTGAGAGAGCGAGTGATTATGGGCATGTGTTGCCTCTTGCGCTGGGCTTCCCACTTGAGACTACCATTGCGGTCACGAGGATGATTCTCTCTGGTGTTTTTGAGAAGGTACCTGATTTGGAGATGATTCTTGCTCATTCTGGTGGCACTTTGCCGTTCCTGGCTGGGAGAATTGAGTCGTGTATAGAGCATGATGCGCACTTGAAAGCGGAGGGAAAATTGGGCAAGAGCAGGAAAACAGTATGGGATGTGCTGAAGAAGAACATCTATCTGGATGCGGTGGTATACAGCGAGGTGGGATTGAAGGCTGCTATTCAGGCGAGTGGAGAGGACAGAGTTATGTTTGGGACGGATCATCCATTCTTCCCTCCACTAGAGGAAGAGGGTGCGAAATGGGCGAGTGTGGAGACGAATTATGAGGCTATCAAGGGTGCCCTGGGAAATGCTACACCAGAGGCACAAGGAGCATTGGGGGGAAATGCAGTCAGGGTCTTGAATTTGTCGCTATGAAAGAAGCAAGCTAGAGAATGGTCAGTCTTAGAACCTGAACAGTATCTGTCGACCAAGAACTTACCTAGCTGAGTCCCATGGCTTTGTATCAGCTCAATACGGTGCAGCCAAGTGCGCTAAATCTCTCAGTGATGTAGCAGAAGCGTGTGACATCTCAACATCTCTCCCAAGCTTCATTGACTTGCCTGGTCATCTCCAGTGAAGCTTCGCTATCACGCACATTCACCGAGTCCAACCAAATCTGTCTGGCCTGCTACTCAAGATCCTCAGGCCTGCCTCCAATAATCAAGAGAGCCAATGTTATAAAACTTGATGCGCCCTTCCTCTCCCTGTTTATCTAGGAAGCGATACAACGTCGAATCTTGCCGCTGCCTTTTAAGAAGGTCAAATGGAGTCAGCCCAAGGATGTACTCCGGAGTCTCTGCCACTCCATTTGATAAGATCCCGACTGCTTTGAGTGCTGGGAAGTGTATCTTGAAAACTTCTTCGACCGAGAATGCGTTGGTGGTGGAGTTATGATGCTGAAGCCTCGGAAGCCATGATAGGTAGCAGCTGCGAAGTGTCAGGTGTTCGACACTTTTGCAGAGCTCCGAGTAGTGGAAGATGGAGCTACAGAGAATCTTAGAGTTAGTAATGCTCTCGTCGAGGATGAAGAGAACGGCGATCAGTCGGGAGCTGGTAGGATCTGTGGTGAGATCTTTTTGGTATCAACAGCGGGGAGATAGATTAGAGAATACTCACTACATCAACAGATTGTCCCTCCACGGCATTGCAAAATCTAGAGTAGGTGTTTTGTGAATGTAAATGTCCGCATATGGGACTACGGGCTGGGGGTTCCTAAACTTTCCTCGCGCAGTCAAGTCGATAGTATCCTTCTCAAAGTCGATGATCGTGACGAAAGAACCCATATAGTGCAAGCTCTCGTGCCTCTGTCTCGTGTAGATGCGGAGACCCATCTTGCGGGAATCATAGCACACCTGCAAAAGAGACGGAACCTTGACGAGGGGCGGCATGATAGACACCTTGCGACCTTTGACATTGGCGTACGCGTGAGCCCAGATCTTGAGGCGAATTTCGGCCGCGAGCTTTGGGAACAACGTAAAATTTTCGAGAGCGGCTGGGTGCTCCGAGGAATGAGGCTCGCCGGAAAGAAAATCTTCGAGGGTGAAGTCTTCGCAGGTACTGATTGCTTCCAAGGCTGTGACCAGGAGATCATCGACGGTAAATGTGAGGAGAGGAGCAGCTGATATAGCTGAGGCAGCTTCAGCCGCTGGAGCTGCTAATTGAAGAGAAGACCTAAGTTGAAGTCAATCAATCGAAGTCATCACTCGAAGGCAAGGAGGACTTCTTACGCCATGTATCTTGCTATTTCAGCTGGAGACCGAACGCGAAGTTCTATGGGCCGGGCCTTAAAAACAGAGCTATTCAGAGCAGTTCAGGAGCTGATCGATAATCTTCGAAGGGAAATGAAGTCGTACCGTACGCTTCAAGCTCGATTGCAGATCTCAAGCTCGGCCTCGATCGCGTTGAGACTGGGTGTTGGTTGTTACGATGCGATGATGGCAGAATCGAGCAGAACTTGGTGGTGAACTGGACTATATTAGTATACATGTGTGCATTATAGGTGAAAATCCAAGTCGCCAAAGAGAATGTTATCATTGGTCAATGAGCAAGGCTCTCTGGAATTTGCGTTTGAGCCTGTGCAGTGAAGTCTACAGTCTACAGCCTCCTGGACTGGGATTGCTACAGACTTAACGAATGCGGTCACATTTGAGCATCACTACTGGTTTCCAGAAGTCCCTCAGAAATTAGAACCTCATTAAGTTACCTACTTCTGGAACTTCAGTGAGTTGATTTGCTTTCTGTCTCTTCTCAAGTCACCTCCACCATATTGGACGGACACTGTTCGATATAAATAGTGAAAACCATGAGCATTTAAATTATCAACTGAGAAGTTCAAATTCCTCCTGTGAGCAATTAAACTCAGGCCACCCCGTGCGTCGCCTCGATACACGATGGCTCTGATTTAAATATCAGGGTCTGCCCATGGGAATGCCACTCCAAAAGGTGCCCGATAGAGATCCAGCGGCTCGTTCATCTCTGTCAGATCCTGAAGCCATCCATCAGCCCTTTCTACCTCCAGAATGGGTCCATGTTCCGTTCTTCCATCTTGGAGCCCGGCGGTTACCTGTTTACCATCAGTTTGATCCAAGACATCAAACAGCTTCTCATCCTGACGGACTTCATCCACAACGTCCTGTGTGAGCATATGTTTCAAGATCTCCCAACTATCTTCTTGGCCCACCGAGACGAGAGTGATCTTCTCCAGACGCGGGAATTGCGTCCGACAGAAACTCGCCAGCGTCACTCCCCATGCCCTCGTTACGCTGCTACCAAGCCAAGTGACATACTTTCCCCGAACTGTGAGATACTTGATACATTTGCAGAGCTCGGCATGGTGGTGTATTGTATGGAAGACGATATTGTTATTCCACAAGATCTTGAACCAGGCAATCAAGGATCCGTCGCTTCGCTCGGCACGGTATAAGTAAGAATCGGGGAAATCCCCTTGTGGATTTTCTAGATTCTTCCGACCTGATAGCATGAGTGTATCTTTCTCGAAGTCGATGAAGATGATGAAAGGAGATAGATCGTCCCACTCAGGATCAGGGATTGTCTGGCGTGTGTATAGTTTGAGTCCTTGCTTTCGAGCCTCGGTGCTTGTTTGGAGTAGAGCGGGAGCCTTTGGTTGCTGACGCCCGATTGTGACGGATCTTCCTGACAAATCTGCCAATGCCTGAGCCCAGATAATCAGCATGTACTCAGTGTGAATTTCGTCATTGAGAGGAAGCTGCCCCAAGCAAGTTCCAGCTTCTTGGGATGGAGGTTTCATTTGGACGAAGGCTTCACCTACCTCTTTCCATACCATCGTTTGAATTTCTGCTGCCAGTTTCGGGAAGAGCGTGAATGAAGCTAGCTTCTCTATAGAAGGGACCTGAGTGGCGGGTTCTTCATTACCCTTTTTACTAGACTCTGATGCTTTAGAAGCCATGTCGAATATGAGGTCTGAAGATCTGCAAAACATGTAGTCAGTGACAGTCATTCTTTGGGGTTCGGGGCAAGGGGAAGGAGCAAAGGAATCTCTTACACAATGGTTGAAGTTCTTTGCTGTTTGTGTTCCAAGTCGCAGAAAATAGGTTTCGGTGTGCTTGGCATTATCAGCGACGCTTTCTTGTATTCAAAACCGAACAAAACCCTACCAGATGCATCGAAGATCGCGTGTATTCCCGATGTTCTCCGGAGTATTGTGTGATTGCAAGAGGACAAAGCGGCGGAGGTCGCCAAGATTTGAGCTAAGTATACGACATTCACAGTATTTGAAAAATAAGGTAAATCGTCTAATCGTGGTTTGGGTAAATTGCTTCAGGTAACTGACCAGCGCGCCTCAGTGAAAGGTGACAGGTCACAAAAGCATACAAGAAGGCAAGCCTAATACACGACCAGAATTTAGCGAGGCTAGAATATGGGTGATGAGCTTCTGGACACATTAGAATGGAAGGATTTTGTGATGATAAACAAATACTCACGAGATAGTTCAGCTTCTGAACTCTAGATAGTTGTTTCTGTAGATGCGAGTCACGATCACCTCACTTAAAATATTCGACTTTTGCTAGAACTGTTTGCTAGAGAAATAACCACAGTCCAAGCCTGTTGAGAGAAAGGCAACTCTTGTGTGATTTGAAGTAGCATTTGGGTTGTGGTGAGCGGAAAAGGCAGCATACCAGCATCCAGTCAGAATTTCTGTCTTCAAGCTGCCGAGGGGCTAAAACCGACAAAGGAAGTAGCATTAAGAAGATGACAAGCCATTTTGTCTCTATTGAAGAATAGCAGTATTTAAATAATCGTACAACAGCAGAATTTCGCGAGTTCAGAAGCATGGACAATACGAAAGAGCCATTCCATCTACTTGTTTGCCTTTCCCGTAGACTTCTTAATAGGCTTACCTGACTTCTTCTTAGCCAGCTTGCCATTTGCAGACTTCTTATCCTTCGCAGGAAGCTTTGACTTCTCAAAGACCTTCTTTCCCTTGTCTGTACCGCCATGTGATCCCTTGCTGTCATCTCCACCTCCGCAGCCATCGGTTCCACCAGCACCACCAGCGCCATCGAGTCCAGCAGCAATTCTATCAACCTCCGAGACTCCATCCACCTTCATATTCGCCTTCTTCCACGCCTCCGCAATAATAGCCCTTTCCTTCTTGGTCTTGACCTTCCCGGCACTTTCATCAATAAGCACCAATCTCATCTTTAACTCCGTCATAAGACCGTGATCCGTCTTCGCCTTCTTGAAGCTAATACTAATTTCCTCCACCGACTTCTGCTGCTTCTTCTCGATCATCGCGCTGTACTGCTTGGCGGTCTTGATCGGTTTGAAGTCCAAGAAGAGGCCATTGGCTGGGAAGTTGTTGACGACGACTCTGAGTTCCTTAAGGTTGGGGCACCACTTGCTGAGCATCAACCAGATAGTATTCTTGCCACGATGGTCGCCCGACAAGTTTCGCACCTCCTTCAAGTTCATGGCCAGGGTCTCGATCAGTTCGAGGTACTCTGGATAGAGAGAGTGTGTGGATTGGAGAGGGCTCTGCTGGCATTTTCCGCCGAGGCGGGTGAATGGGTGGTTGAGGTAGAGGACGTCCTTCTGGTAGTCGATGAAGAATCGGAACAGCTTACAGCGTTGCTTGCTGGCGCAGTAGTAGTAGTACTTTGTGCAGGCTTCGCGCGACTCCTTCCAGGCTTGGATGAGGCCGGGGTGTTCGCGGTATTGTGGCTGAATGGCGAGGATGCGAGGTTCCGAGTCTTTGATGGCGATGACATAGATCATGTTGCGGAGCTCAAAAGGAAGCTTGGGGAAGTATTTGAATTCGGTAAGGGGAGTCCAGGCGACGACTTCAGGTGCTGGGGTACGCGCGATGGTGGGAGCGACTGGAGGAGCTGGAGCACCTGGCTCGATCCTGGCAAGGAGCTTTGGGATTAACTTCAGATCGACCGTCAGTATAAGCCCAGTTTCTTAGGTGATACTCGAGTCTTAGTGCAGAGAGGTCGCGCATACTGGAATAGGTTCAACATTGCTACCTTCGACAAGTTCGACAGGTTCAACATCTGGTTTCCCGTCCGCCTTGACTGTTGAGCTTGCTCTTTCGAATTGGTGGTCCATCTTGTCTGTCTCTTCGATAACAGGAGCTTGCATCATTTTACTCATGGTTGCTAATGTTCAAGTGCTTGTTTGCGAATGCGATGATGTTCGAGTTGCGAAAAGAGTTGAGCAAGAGAATTGCGATCAGTGGAAGAAGCAAGCTTATGGAGTTGAGCGAAAGGCTTTAGTGAGAATTCTGAGTCAGACGCAAGAAATGCGACTTTATTGTACAGAAGTTTTTGCTATTGTCGAAAGATGGGTGGGTTGCTAGACAATAGGAAGCCTCGTCGAACGTATGGTATCGACAACGGCGCTAGTGAAATAAGCGAGCATGCCCCTATTCACTCCGGAATTATTGCAAGTGCGATGGAGAGTCGCATGTATGGAGAAGATCAAGTATGAAGACGATTACCATTAGTTTATATCTGACATTCCATGCAAGCATCCAGATCTGCCCAGTATAACACGCCAAAGAAGAAGCGAACTTGCAAAGTCCACGTAAAATCCAGATCACTCTCCCTTCCGCTCATTAATCTTTCGCAACGAAAGCATGATAGCCTCTTAAATACCGCAATCCATGATGAAGAGAATATTAGACTTCGACCCCATCCATGTCAGATTATGACCCCCATTGCCTTCCTCCGCTGATTAGTACGTCGCAAGTGACGCAGGCAAAATCCCTCCGAAAAAGCAGCTGCAACGTAGTAGAAAAGAAGACCTCCAAGCCACATGTCGAGATCAAGTCGATCAACCCATCTTCATATTCAGCTCATCAACAATCCTGGAACAACATTGTTGGCATCCAAGACCCTCAATACCAGATCTTGGCGCACAATGTTTTGGACCTTCGCAGAATTCAAGCCCACGCGGAAGTTGGCCCAGCGTGCATTCCACTCACGCGGTCGGTGTGGCTGGTACTGACCATTGATAAGCCCACCCTCTGTCGCAAGTATCTCATAATCGACGAAGAAGAGTATGCGAAGCTCGGGACAATGAACTCCAAGGATGGTCCACAGATCGTCAGACTGGCGGCGTGAGGTTGGATTCTGACCCCATGCTCGTGGCAACAGGAATAGGGTATCCTTCAGGTTCGACGCGAGCTGCTTGACTGGCTTCAACCAATCGCTGTAGACCAGACGGGCTTCGATCAGTGGGGTGACGGCTGATATCTTGGGATTTAGGACGAAGCGGCGATTGAGATATAAGAGGTCTTTATCGTAGTTGATAGAGATCGAGAAATCAGACTGCAACACAGTCAATACTAGAAGCCGATAAATTGTCGAAAGGTCTTTCAGATGTGACAAAGCTTGGGTTGTAGCGAGGGAGATAGGAAAAGGGTTCGAGGTATGCTTACCATGCGACCAACTTGACGACTGTGAAGCATAGCATATTCTTCCAAGAACACACCACGAGCCTCAGAATCGACAGCAGACAGAGCAACGTTTCTTGCAGTAGAAGGCTGAATCCGGATAGTGCGCGCGGGGAGAGCTTTGGCAGCCAGCTTCCAAATTTTCTTGCGGACTTCCTCTGGGAGTGATGCAAATGTGGGGGGTGTCAACTTGGCTGGAAGAGTATCGCGCTTGCCCGAAAGACTGCTACTTCTGGAGCTATACGTCAATGGTATGATGGCTCGAGGAAGTCGTCTGCTTGGGGTGACTGGAGGTGTGAGACAAAGCGCAGGGTTTGGTGAGGAGAGCCTAATGCCATTCTTGTTGCAAGCACCTTGGAAGAGAGCAATTGTGTCCATTGACTCTGTAGAATCTGCTTTGTTGTTAACATTTAGTTTTTGGGTCGTAGAGAAGACAGTGAGAGATATACCCTTGGCCGCGCCTTCCCCTTCGAGATCTGGTCGCTCATTCATGACTTCTTCTCGAGGTGGGAGCCGAAAAGAAACTGATCGCTTTGTATGCTCTTGAGACCTCTTTGACGTCATTGCTGATCGCATATTTACCGCTGTGAAGAACAAATCAGCTTGTTGTCCAGTGACATCATTCGATCTACTCACTGTATTGCAAGAGATCCTGTACAACGAGAAAGCAAGTGCAGTTCGAATATATAAGCATCCACCTGTCCAAGGTGGTGCTTGAATGTCTCAACTTGTTTTGGTGACATTTGAATTGGCGGCCCAGATGGAGAAGATATACTCGAAATTAGCGGCTGTCTGCAATAGCTGCCTGAATTCGAGCCACTCAAAGGTTCACCTTTGAACATGCTGGCCTGATATACATTCTTGAAGCTACCATTCTTCACTGCCATTACCGTCCTTCCCAAAGTACCGGAGTGGATATGTGACATTAGAGACCGAGGAGATGGCTTCTGAGGGTACTGTTGCAAAAGCAAAGGATAGCCACATCCACCCAATGCCTGAAAACTGCGCAGCAAAAGAATACTCATTTAAGGAAAGTTACACTACAACCATAGGACATCCAAAGTCTATTCTACATGAGTTGTCTACCTCTATCCGGATGCTGCGATTTGTTCCACCAAGAATTTCTTGCTACGCAAAGTCAAAGATGTGGTCATCGTGTTGGGAACTTGCTCAAGATGACCTCGAGGGAGGTCATCGCTACAGACCCCCATGGCCAGTCCTAGTGAAACATCTCATTTCCTAAGAATCATACAGTGCTTAAGAAGCAGGTACGAATGTTGATACTGGGACGTCAATTTGCAACAAGGTTCTTGCTCAGAACAATCTATGTACGGTATGAGCGCCAGGGAGCTGACCTCTGGCACTCGTACAAGAGATGGAGGAGACATCTAACATGATGAAGACAAGTCCACTTGGACAGTAGATAAATATCGACTTAATAACACGAGAATTGAACCCAAAAATTTCAAAAGTGGTTCAATGTTTTGATTCAGATGCCAAGCACGTGTCAGGTCTCGCCTCCCCTCGCTTCGATCGAGTCTTCTCGCAAGCAAAAGGGGTTGGCAAAGGCATCTTGTTGACCCCAACACCAAGACCAAAACCAAAGACATGAACATAAAGAAATGAAAGGAAGTTTCCCAAGCCCGTTCATGCACCAAGCATGGGTAAACTCATTTCCAAAGAGTCATTCACACTCCGAGCCGAGCCCGGAGCTCAGTCCGGCAAACATGGCATGACTGTCCGGAATCCATGGAACCCGCTCGTCACAGCCGGCCTCAAACTCCTTCAGCCTGATCCAACCCCAAACGGCAATAGAATCCCGTCGGCTTCGCTTACTGCCCCCTTGAGGTCGAGAACGTAAACAATAATGCTGCTGAGCCGCTTGCATACACGGGGATGGTCTGTAGGCTATGTATTCGTCTTGAGACGTACGAATTTGTCGGCGCAGCGGTGACTACCAAGGTAGATAATTACCTTCTGGCTAGGTACGGAGTAGGAATTACCTTAGGAAAGCCTCATCAGATGTATGAGGAGTCGGAGGCGGCCGATACGCAGTTCTCCCCGTCATCAAATTGGGTAGTTAGTCGGTGTGCTGTGTACTGTACTACAGAGAGTAGCTTCCATCCTGCTTCCATCCCGAGGCCTTCAAGCTTCGGGGAGAAACTCGCTCTAGGGAACAAACCACAGCGACTCGAATGCTCTAATTATTCATTGCATATTCCAAGATGGAAAAATGATTTCCCGACAGGCTCACCATGAAATCAACAAGTAATAGAAGTGATCAAGCACTCGCCCGCCTGCGCGCCGACGGACAACGCCCGTGAAGTCGCGCCTACGGGGCAGCAAACGGAGCATTCCCACCACAGAACTTTAAAAATAAACCACACCAACCTTGACGTCTAAGGTTACTGCAGCATCAAACCTCAACCCAGTCCGTCAGTCAGTCAGCCTTCCTAGGTTAGTAGTAGTAGTAGGTAAGGCACAGATCACCTTGCGGGCACCAAGTGGATATTCCGAGAAAATCTTTTTTTCTTTCACCCATCCCATCCCATCATCGAAGTTTGAACTCCGTGCGGATCCAATTTTTTTCTTTTGGATCGAATGCCGTGACAGAAGGGAATGGTCTAAGAGAGCCAATCGGGATATTTACCTGATGCCAAGGACTGTGAAAAGAAGGCGCCAGCCGGGGTTAGCTTTTGGTATCCACCTCGAATCTTGAGTGAGAGTCTGAGAGAAGGGTTGGAAGTTCTAGAATTTCCTTTGCGAAGGAGTGAGGGAGTGGGCTTTTGTGGGTGAGAGTGGATTCCATCGAGTAATTCTCGAGTAAGAAGATGTAACGACGTGTGTGAAGGACGACGAAGTGTTGGATGAGAAGTTCTGATGCTTGAAAAATTGTTGACGCGCAAACTAGAGTAGCTGTTCGTAGTGAAGGCGAAAAGAATTGGGAAAAATTTCAGTAAGGGTGCGTAACAGGTACAGGAGAAATGGAGATGCATTGTGTTTTGAGCAACGCCCTGGGATGGGAGAGGCTCGGTATTATGTAATGAGGCTGTAACTGTGTGGGAAAACGTGCTCGAACACGAATGTGAGGCTGTTTCTTGACAGGTCGGTATTTTGAGATATTTATTATTGGGGCTTGCAATTACGGAATAGGATGCACCTTTTTGGATGCATTGCTTTCGAAATGAGACACCAGACATGTCGTGCTTTTTGCTTTTGCACTTTCCCCGGAAGGCTGATTCCTTCGGGCGACGCTTGAGGCATGGCATGTGGCTTGAAGTTTGGGGAGGGCAGGCACATGACCCTCTCCGAGGAGATGTGAAGTCGAGTATCAAAAGCTTCATGCCGCAATTTGCGGGGTGCGTCGTCGATGAGGACAAGACAGCGCCCAGCAGCGAAGATCCGGTTTTCTTCTGGCTGATGAGGAGGACGCGTGGTGATCTTCCCCGCACTTTGCAACTGTTGAAGTCATGAGCTATTGGACGCCACGCAGAGAGGTTTCTGATGAATCACTCGATCTGTTGGTTTGGAATGAAGAGAAGCGAGAGACGACGCTTGTTGTTATTGGAGCTTGATGGTGTTGGCTGAGCACCTCTCGCCTGGTGGGTGATGCTATGGAGTCTTGAGCTTGGATGCCGAGATCGGAGAGCCCCGATGGGCTTCAATGATCGCTGAAAGCTGGGGAAATAGCACGTTGGTGGCCTTTTGGTGGGTGGTACGATGGCCATATGTTACATTTGAATCCCGAGGCTTCTAGATCCAGATCCGAATACCCGTGGTGCATTTCGGAATTCAAACAGACATATGACATATATGCTACAGTATAAACGACGACCATACAATTGTGGTGTGATCTGTACTTTGGTACCTACTTATTGCAAGTCCAAAATAGGGAGGAGAACCCTTAATTGTAGATCACGTTGTTGCTTCCAGAACAAATCAAATCTCGGCAATGTGAAATTGGGCCGGAGTTTGACGAAGAGTGGGTTTCTGTTTGAGGAAGTTTTGAGGTTTTTTCTTCGAGTCATCCACCATCGTGAGATCCACTTCAAAAATGATGCGACCCTTGGCGGCGGGTACCTAAACTCAAAGTAAGGAAAGGTTTTCGCTGGTGGCACTGTGACGGCGTGAGTTGGCATGAAATTCCAATGTGTTTGAGACCCAAACTTGAGGTCTGTAGAGTCGCTGTGAGCTGTTGATTTAATGGCCAGTTGTACTGTTTGTACCCAACAGTGATGTTTCTGTTGCTGGTTGGATAACCGAATTGGGCACAGATAAATCGTGATGCCAATCGGATGCAGAACCCGATTTGCCAGCACTTACTGGTCTTCACACCTGTCAGTCAGCCATGCTCCCTCCCCGAATTCGACTTGTAAGCTGGATCCTTGCCAGCTAGCCTTTGACGTGCGCACATTAAGAAATTGTGTGAGTCTTTGAGCCAAGGGGAATTGAGTTAGTGACGAGCAATAGCCGCTTCTTCTCAGCAGCGTGCAGCTTTCAGCAACCTGGGAAGGGGAAGCGGTGGAACTTTATGTCAAGCCGGCAAGGACTAGAGTTTTGAAAGACTTTTTCTAAGAAATAATCCATAAGTCTTCAAGATCAGAACCTCAGATGTTGCTTGCGTTGGTGGCACGATCCAGCAATGTTCGCCAGCTGCATCAGAACACTCTGCTCTGCTTCTGCCCTGCTTTCTCTCCTTTCGGCTCGCCTGTGCCTGAAAACAACAGAGACAAGACGAGACGAGACGAGCAAGGAGACGCCATGAAAACAAGACCCATGACCACCAAACGTAATTGGAACCAGGGATAAATGCAGCAAATGCACTGGCCAATTGATCCACCGCGCATACATTTTTCCTCTTAGACCATCTGACTTTGCCATCTGGGGACTGATGACATGACGCCTTTCTCCAGGTGCTACCCGATGGCGTTTAGATCAGCGGGAGCATGACCCCGAGCCCTAGCTAAGAGAGAAAATTTAAGGTGGTCCGACATTATTTCATCGAGCAGCGGGGCGGGCTTGGTGGAGTAAACAGCCCTGTCGGGCCTGTCTTGTCCTCAGATCAGATCAGCTTTCCACATGCTGGACCAGCACCAGCACGCCCAGGAGCCAGCAACGAACACCAGTTGTTTGAGCACCACTACCAAACGCGCGCAGGCAGGACACGTTCTTGACTCTGTTCCCGGGCTAGGCCAGTGCCTTGGAGCCGTCACCGCTCCTAAATGGTGACATCGTGACACATAATTGCAAGCCCGGGCGAAAAAAAATATAAGTCCCTGGTGCCCCGCATCGTGAGGAATGGCTTGGGTCCCAAACATCGAATGCAGCTTATGACTACAGAACAAAGGAGTCTCTTGCCCTCATATTCTTCATATTCCACCACATGAACATTACTCACCTTGACATTGATTTCGCAAATACTTTCGATACCTTTTTCGTCATTTTTCAAACGCCGATACTGCTATTCTAGAGCCAGGAAGGACTTTCCACACTCGTCATAGTTGCAGGGGCGTTCTCTCCGCATTTTGGCGTGCGTCTCATTCTTCAAGATGCCGCACCGAGTTACGACAGGAGTCGCAACCTTTTTTCGCTCCCACACAAATTCTTTCGACATCTCAACAGATTTGAAGAAAGGTCCCAAATCCTCTAAACGATCAAGTAGCAGGCCTTCCATTAAAGATCGAACTCCTTCATCCTCTGGATCCTCGCTACATTCAGACGACAATAGCGTCAAGATGCCGACCAAACGCCTCTCTTTGGGGCTTCATTCCCCAAAGACTTCTCTTACCAAGATCCCACAACATCACAATGCCTCTCTCGATATGCTCATCGAATCTCCCCCTTTGGTATTCTACGGCGCTGCAACAGCGAGTTCCGGCGCATTACTTTCAGGTCAACTGTTACTGAATATCAATGAGGATTTCGTATCATTCGATGATTTCAAAATGAAGCTGGCAATCGAAGTCACAAGAAAGAAGCCATTCCACGCCCACTGCGAAGAGTGTGCTCACCAGAATACCGAATTGCAAAATTGGAAGTTCATGGAGGGACCAGCTACTTTGCGACGAGGTGAGTCGCCAAGAATCCACAGATCATCATGCGATCCTTGCTAACATTTGACAGGCGAACATACATTCCCATTCAGTTTCCTTCTGCCAGGCCATCTGCCAGCATCCATGAAGGGCCAACTCTCCTCAATCGATTATGTTTTGCGAGCAACAGTCACCCCAAAGAATGCCGAACCCATCACCCTCAAGAAGTCCCTAGATGTAAAGCGCGCCATCTGCCCCTCCGAGACACCCCGCAAGTCCATCCGTATCTTCCCTCCCACGAACCTCACCGCGAACTGCGAGCTTCCCTCCGTCATCCACCCCATCGGCGAGACCACAGTATCCATGCGAATCGACGGATCAGTGAAGAGGAACGCAGACACAAAGACACAGACACAATGGAAGTTGAAGAGACTCAATTGGAGATTGGATGAGACACAGAAGGTTATTTCGCCCGCATGCCCAAAGCACGCTCTAAAGGCTGGGAACGACGAGTCGAAGAAGGGCATCGCGCACCAGGACGTTCGCACAATCGGGCAGGAGGAGTTGAAGTCTGGATGGAAATCAGACTACAGCACTCCCGACGGATCAATCGAGCTGGAATTCCCCATGTCGATCCGCGGCGATGTGAAGCCTATCTGCGATTTGAAGTCGGAGGACGGAACAGAAGTCTCACATGTATTGGTCGTGGAGATGATCGTAGCGGAGGAGTTTTGCCCTACGAATAAGCCAAATCAGATCACACCAACTGGTGCGGCGAGAGTGCTGAGGATGCATTTCAACACCACACTTACGCAACGAGCGGGTATGGGTATCTCCTGGGACGAGGAGCAGCCACCTCTTTACGAGAACGTTCCTGCCAGCCCTCCTGGATACGGTGGAATGGTTGAGGAGTATATGGGATCCCCTATTCCAGATTACGAGGACTTGGAACCGCTCGATAATTCCTCTGGATCTTCTCTGCGCCTCTGATCGCGTCAACCATTCTCTATGGAGCAGATACGACACCGCAACTTCATCCTTCTTTCTTTTATATCATTTTTCCAGACGGCATAGGCAAGCGGGCGGGCGGCTTATTATTTTGATTTACAACGTATCAGCACTGGGTTGGTTTGCACGGTGGATATACCCCTGATCAGAGGATCGGACGAACTGGGTCTGTTTTTGCTGTTTTATCTGGCGTTACACTTGGGAAGAAATTGGGAAAAGCAAAGTCCCTTAAGGGACTGCAATGGATTTAGGATATTGGATATTACTACACTCTCCTCTTGTGGGGGTGTTTTGAGCATGGCGTTACATGGATATGGAGTGGGAACACAGCACGCAGAGCAGAGCACAGCACCTCATGCATAGGTTGCGATAGGGTGGCATAGCATTTGCTAGGGACTTGATCCTCAATACATAGTTAATTAAGAAATAGAAAGAAGAAGAATATTTTGACAGAGATCAGGTGCCTGGTCTGTTGCAAGTGACAGGAAATTCATGCGTAACGACCAGTTCATAGCGAGAACTGTCTCCCGACCAACGTAAGTCTGCGACCAAAACCTACCTGGAGAGCTCCATTGAATGACGAGATGATCTTAGTACATCTATGGGAGTATTTCCCCCAGAACTCGGCAGTGCGGGAGAGTGCAGGTGCTGGGCTGGCATGCTTGGCTGGAGATATCATGTCACGTGCATCGGCTCAGGGGTAAGTAAACAAACGCCCCCGTTTGACTTGAAGAAGTTCAAGAAGGTCATTTATGGATGATTACTTAAATTTACTATTGTAAGTGATAGTGATAGCTGCGTGTGTGTCTTGATATTCATGAAACCTTCTGCCTTTCGTCACTTCAAATATCTGCTATTTACTTCGCGGATGTGTAAGAGATCCTGACCTTGAATTACCTGCTCACTGTGAACTGGTCATTCCAAGCTGTTTTGGGACCGGTACAGACGACTCGTAGTGTCTAACTTATAAAGAAGCTCTACAGTCTGATACTTAGCTTGCTTCCTCCAAGTAGTTGGCCTTTTAGGAATTCCTACTCTTTACCACTTGTGAAGGAGAGATCATCTGCATGAACACACGGCTGATTATCAAACCATCTGGTCTGAATCTGGTAATATATATTCCGACGTCTGCTTTGTCGCCAACCAGTGGACTTAAGCCTGCAGGGTGAGGCCAGGCGGTGAGTGTCGTGACTGCCCGTTCTGCCTCTGCCTCCATCGCGCTAACCCACACTCGCCTTCCGTTTGAGTATATTTACACCAACGACAACATCTCCGGTCTCAACGGGAACACCAAAACTCTTCAACCTCCACGAAGAAACTTTCGTCCACCTCGACAAGACCTGACCTAGTCTCTCTGTTGAAGGTAGCGAACACCGCCGATAGACATCCTCAATCCCACCACTGCACTTCACAAGCATTGAAAACACTCTTCCCTGTACAGAGAACAACCGCTTGTCAGTAGCCAAACCTGCAACACGCGATCACGCGAAGCTCTTCTTCCCATCACCAGGCGCGTGTATTCACATCTGTTTCTTTTGAAGAGCCTCGATCACAACATCTCCGTTGCGTAGCCCCTGCCAATACCTGTGGCTCACGAACGCGCAGCAATCGAAGGCATTCCTCAATTTTCATATTATTGAGTCGATACCAAGACGTCTGGATCCTACAAATAGACACCTGTTGACCTAGAAATTCACTTGGAGTCCAGGTACGTTTTCTCTCTCAGAAGAACCAATAGAAGCTCATGGTTTCTAGTTCTCATTCGCCCCTTTCCCCACCTTGAGACACGTATTCTCTAAACAGACACTGTGCCTCGACCTTTCAAAACTCCAGCACTACTCAACCTGGTGTAGATCTGCCGCCCATTGATCATCGTCGCTTGGTCTGTTTCAGACATCCAAAATCCTCGGCGAGTCGGTATCCTCGTTGCCTACGATACCTTTCTCTTGGCGGACCAGCGCCTCAAGACTATTTCGGACTGTGCTTATAAGTCACCAGAACATTCTACAGTATCATGTCGTCCTCAACCTCCGAGCCTATTCTACCTGCCAAGTTGAAGTCATCTGCCAGAACCAAGATTGTATCGAAGGTTGATACTTCCAATCCAGTTGCCGTCTTCAACCTGACAGAGTTCACACTCTTCTCCAAGTTACCAGGCGAGCTGCAGTTGATGGTATGGAGAAATGCACACTTTCCTCGTATCGTCACGCTCAAGCCCGGAAAGTCACAGCTTCCCGCTCTGCTCCATGCCTGTCATGATTCTCGCAAAGAATGTATCAAGGCAGGGTATCAGTTCGCCATTCGAGACATGAATACTGGCTTCATCATATCTCCTTGGCAAGACATCCTCCTTCTCGATCAAGCACCATTCTCCAAATCGATGGGTTACCACCTCAACTCATTCCACACCCTCAGATGCAGATCAATCAAGCGCTCCATGCTGGAGCCGATTGAGAGATTGGCTCTGAGTGTCAGCGAGATGGTTCAGATCTGGCGGCAGCAATGTATGCATTGCTTCTTCTGCGGTAAACTTCAGGAATGGTTTCCCAATATCAAGGAAGTGATCGTTATTGTCCGCCCTGGTCCTTTAGGATCTACCTACGATGACTTATACGAGGTCACTGACAGCACATCCCCAGTCTTGCATGACCATATTCGGGCTATTAAAACCCAGTTTGAGTATGCTCAGAAGGACGAATCTTGCAAGGGTATTGAGCTGAAGTTTATGAGAAACGAGAAGTGGATCACTTAGAAGTGGAGGTGCAAATTGCGAGAAATATTGTCCTAACAGACCTTGTGTGGTACCCACTGTTGATGGAGACGGGGATACACACCCTTCCACTCGGACTTATGGTTCAACGTGCATTTGGCGTTGCGTTTACCTTTCGTTGAGTTGCGGACGATTCATGAAGGATGACTGTCTGATTATTTATGGAATCTGGTGAGAAACTTACACTTGGCGTTGCATTGACTTTTTTCTTTCTTTGCATTGCTCTGGGGGCTACATGATGAAGCGTACTCGTTAGTTTGTGTATGGATACCTGATAAACTGTCCGCTTCTAGGTGGTCCTTGTTGAGCAACTCGACTCCCACAATATTTGCAATGAACTCTATAAACATACCAAGCAGCCCCTTCCAGATGTGATAACCTCAACAGCCTTTCCCAAAGTCGATCCATATTCTGGCTTGTGAACATGCCGTGTCTCATCTGGTCCCAGTGCTCTACTTGGACAATCCCACTACTCCCCACCCTGCTTCGAAACAGAACGCCAGAAAAAGAAAGCAGCATCTGGATGGCCCAAGCATGACGATGATATGATCACAGTGTCATATTGAAGAGGAAGAGAGATCTTGATAGCTTACATTGGCTCACAATGACTTGTTTGAGAGCGTGGAGGGGTACTGCATAAGGAGGTGAATGTGTAGCCGGGCTAGCGCCGCTAGCTTGGCTAGAATAGTTAAATGGACCAGAGAACCCCGCATTGCTTTTGAGGTGATCCCGCCGTAGGGCTTCATAGGGAGACTCTGATTGTGGTAGCATAATATGTCTGGATCAGCTTGGTGCAGCAAATGCATTACTTGACTCGAAGTTTTGGCTGCTGGCTGTTTTCCTAAAAGAGTAGCAGAGCTGGTACCGAGCAAATACGCATCCGGAATTCACAGAAGTTATAGCTTAATTTGTTATTCAAACGCTCTTCACGTATTGCTTCTGATGCTCGAAGAGGTCATGAAAAGTTATGCCAAGAAGCCGCTCAAAGTGCAGAGGTTTAAGCGAGAGATCCACATGTGAGAAGTAAACAAAAGCAATCAGTATTTTGATGTTGACACGCGACCGATGACGCTAGCTCAGACATTCATTCCACCACCTTCAGTCATCTTCCAACGGGATCTGCAGTCCTGCAGGTCTTTTTCTCCTCAGGCGTCAACCAGGTCCGCACCAACACGTACAGGTCAACGCTGAGCTGGAGTACGTTCACAACAATCTCTTTTGGCTCTGGAAGCATCGTAGCTGCAGCAATCTGCTACTTTGAATGTAAACTCCCTCGAGAATCCTAACGTTCACCGAGTCTCACTGACAACTTGGAAGAGTCTCGAGGCAAGACAGCTGAGCAGCAGCACAACCCCATCTCGTCCTGGAAGCCATTGCAATTGGGCAATCTGCCAACAGTCAAGGTACGTATCCTCTATCTAGAATCTTTACAATTAATCAACAGCGCCTAATACAACCTCGCAGATGTCGGCCTCCACACACTTCACTCCGCCCACCGCCGACCCAGCCAACGCGGCGTTGCATGACGACAACGAACCCAAGTTCATATTCTTCCCCAAGCTACCTCTCGAGCTCCGCGACCACATCTGGGAGAAGACCCTCTCACCTCGTCTCGTCCACTGGCGTCCCGGCGGCACAAAGCCACTCGCCGTCTTCTCCGTCAACAGAGAATCCCGCGCCGCCACCCGCCCCAAATACCTCCTCTGCCACGTCCCCTTCCTGCGCCACGGCTACTACTCGATCTTCGTCAACTTCGACATCGACACCGTCTACCGCCACCAGAATGGTCTCCCCAACATGGTCCGCCAGTACAACTTCCCCTGCGAGGCTATCGATATCCCAGATTCGATGAACACTTCGGTCGTCGTCAAGGCTGATATCTTCTGGAATGTTCAACCTTGGATTCGATTCCTGAAGACGTTGACGGTTAACCTACGCACGGCTGCTAAGTCTAATGTCGAGTTTTCTCCTCAAATTCATGGTGCTAAGCAGCCTGTTGGTCATGGTCAGACGATCTGGGTTAAGATCAAGTGCATGTGTCCT
Source organism: Cadophora luteo-olivacea (assembly GCA_026120085.1). Classification (NCBI taxonomy): domain Eukaryota; kingdom Fungi; phylum Ascomycota; class Leotiomycetes; order Helotiales; family Ploettnerulaceae; genus Cadophora; species Cadophora luteo-olivacea. Next base: position 139,226 of record JALRMC010000005.1, on the reverse strand, counting down.
GATCTCGAGCAGTTGAATGTCTTGGTGGGAAAGTCGTTGGGTAAGGACGTTGAGTTGGAGGATCTGGTCGAGCTCAAGGAGATTTCGTATTGTCATACACTTCGGGGTCATGATATGATTCAAGATGTTCGTCGTCAGCTTGAGAAAGTCCAGAATAAGGGTCATCTTCTTGGTCTTAGGTTGAGATTTGTTCGGCAGCTTAGGAGTGGAGCAGCGAAGAAGCAGGCTGGTTTGGAGGCTGATGCTTTTGCTCGCACTTCTGTTGGAGCTTTTAATGAATCATCCGTTGGAGACTCTACTGGATCTGGCATTTCTGCTGGAGCTCATGCAGATGCTGGTGACGCAGATTGGGACACGGCCGTTTCTGGCAGCGGCTGGTAATCTTCCACCAGGTGCTTCCGACTTCTGTTCTTTACTTGCTTTCTTGTTGCACAGGCTATTGAACAGGGTTGTTGGGGATATTAAGGACCCCGTTTTTCCAAGTAGAAGATCAACTTCGTGTTGTTTACGAGCCCCTGTCTCTGCCTCCGTCGGGAAGATTCTTCTGGGTTCAGCTGATCCTGAGCGTATCATAGATACATGCATGAGAAAATGAAACTTGTTTCTAACTTGTTGCCCCACAAATTTGCATCCAGTGACATTGATAAAGCAGCTTGGTTAAACGTGAGGTTTGTATTCTTGCGGTGGGGCCAGATTGACGACCTCCTTGTTCTTATTCTGCTTTTCACAGCGCTCCTACTCTCTATTAACCCTCATCAACTCTGAGATTCTAAGTAGTCCGATATCGAACAGTCCTAGGTCAGCCTGATCGCAAAATAAGTAATATATCACAGGAAAGGGGTCAGCTCCAAAGCATTCCTTCCTTTCGGACTGAGAATTGGCAAGGCGGTTGTGGGTCCAGTGTTTCGGTGTTCGACAAGGTTCACCTTCTCACATTTGCAGGTCTCACACTCTCTCAGGCAGCCGGAACCAACACACCGAAAGGTGTTTTCGAAGACCACTTATGAAGCCAAGGCTGGGATAACAAGTTTACGAAAAGCATCCATTCCATTGAGACCGACTCCGTAAGGGCAGCCGTGCATGAAAAGAATAGCTAAGCAGCCTCAGCTGTAACTAAAAGCGCAAAGTAATCTGAGATGCCCAAAAGTGTATCCCATAAGCTGTGAAATTCGCCAAAAGACAAACCAGGAGATGAAAGCACCAATCTGCATGTCCGCCATTGCTATGATACCCGCAGAGAACCCAAATAGAAACACCATCTAGGAAGTCCCGTGTGGGAGGTCAAGGGAGCGCTTAGCAATTGGACCACTGTAGGAGAGTTAGCTCTGTATACCAAGACAAGAATGAGCAAAAAATAAACTTACAGCAACAACGACGTTGTATGGCTTGTTTCCAGCCCACTTCTGTCCCTTCGAAGCCTTGAAGGTGCGATGAGCAGAAGGGTCTTGGCAGTTGTCATCATCGATAACATCCTGAGCGAAGGTTGAGATCTGTTGAATGATTAGAACTGTTCTCGCAGATCTCTGTGACGGGCAGAATGACGACTTACCCAATTGCAAGGAGCCTGAACGCGATCCTCGGCCTATAGAATATCAGTAAGGAGATTCTCACACATGGAAGACTGATTCGGCGGCGACATACATCATTACTAGAGCCAATTCGTTAGCGCCTTTATTCCAAGTCCAGCTGGGCATTAAGAAGGGAATAAACTTACCACAAGGTGATACCAGAGTGCCAGGAGCAGCTGATACGGACGCACTTTTTTTCGTACATTAGCAAATGTTCCAGAGCGATCTGATCAGTACGTACCTGGTGAGAACTAGCAGTGCACCATGCCTTGACCTTGTTCAAGTAAGAGATGCCCTCCTGGATTCTACGGTTCTCTGCATAACCCCCTGAGACAAGTCAGTCATTTGTCACTGAAACGATGTACAAGAAACCAGTCAGTTGGTTTCCCCCAGGAAAAATCCTACACTTATCGCAGAGAGGACATTCAGGGGTGGACTTATCGCCCTTATCTCCACCACAGTATGTCTTGCCCTGAGGTGTATTATCAGCAATGGAGTCTTTTGCGATGTAAAGATGTCAGAGAAGAGGAGCGGGGATTTCTTACCTTTCCGTCAGCTGGACTAGCGTGGATCAACTGAGCAGCGCGAGCGACGACAGTGGCGGAGTCAAGGTCAAAAGTATCAAGAACTGGGACGTCGTCACGGGCAGCAAGAGACTTGGTGATACCAGGGTATAGGGTTTCGGCGTGATCAAGGACCTCCTATAAAAAGATATCCATCAGTCTCGGACTGCAAGGGGTATGCACAGAGGAAAAATGGAGAGGAGATTCAAACCTCAATAGTACCATTGTAGCTGATTTCATGGCCGTCAATGGTACCCTCGAAACCCATCTTGCCCCAAGTGTATCCCTCTGGAAGCTCTTCGGTAGCGAAGAGACCAGCACGAACCTGCAAGTCAAGGTTGTCAGAAAGTTTCTTATTGGGAAGTCTGAAAGGGACAGGCTGACGTACCATGGGAGTGGTAAGTGCAATGAGCATGAAGCTCAAGACCATCGAAAGGAGTTGCATGATTGTAGTTGTATCGAAAGTTGTATGTTTATGTAAAGACAAGAGTTGTTGGTGTTGGAAGTCGTGGCTCTCAAGAAGAGGAGGAGTATGTTGAAGGAAGAGGAAGTGGACCAAGAGGTAAGAGGAGGGGGGTTATTATAGGAAAGTAGAGGAAAGGAGGTCGCTCGTGGCCTTACTAGCGTCAAGAGGATGGAAGATGCTCGTCATCTAATTCAACCAATTCGTCTCCCAAAAGGGAAGCAATTTGGCTTGAGATTCAATATGTCAAGGTTTAGGGGTAATAGTAGCCTCGATTGATATAACGAATCTCGAGCAATATACAGTCGGCGAGCTGTTTTAGGCCATTAATTGAATCTGGGGATCTCAAAAAATATCATTGGTAGGTTTGACAAGGCTGTCTACTTCAAATATCATGTGTTTCGGCAATTTGAGCCGATGTTTACTTGCCCTCTGACGCAATATCAGCTCAAGAGGCAACAGTCGCAACCAATGGGGACGAACTGCGTATTTAATTGCAGTTCTGGTGCACTCAATAGTCTCTACAGATGTACTAAATCCTTTACCGTTTCATATCTGACATGTGATTGGTCAAAGACAGCCATGAAAGCGGATGCCCACATGCTCCTCCTTAACGGCTCTTGGCGATTATGCGCAGCACTGGATATCAAATGCATGTATAGAAAATAGAAGCAGCAATAACTGTTAGGATTACTGTGACGGAGGTAGATATGACCGAGACAAAGGCACTTAATATGCTGTTGACTCCTGCGTTGTCGTAAGGTCGCAAGATGGGCCTTAGCGTTCAGCTCTTGGTCGCGATTGCCATGTGAATCCAGACATTTTGATCAGCGCCTTCAGCTTCATCAATCTCTTGCTTTACTTCAGTGTATGCCTATTCTCTTCATACTAATATTGAATAGGTTGACTTTGACTTTCATCCATTTCCGGTGAACACAATCTACGTCACAGGGTCAGCTCGCCGTGGTACAACCATATAACCAGCAAAGGATCTCCAAGGCCTACAAGCTACAAGTCAACAGTAGAGCAGTCTACAGAGTGTTTAAGGAAAGGTTGACATGCCGCTAGAAGGGTATCAGCGCCGAATTGACGGTTTGATCCTAGTGAAGTGCTAGTAAGCTTTGCTGAAAACTTATCTTCTATTCAAGACTTATTTACTGAGTACTCTAAGCTCCCTCGGAATAACACACGTTCAAGTACTCCATCTCAAGGCTCAACAGTTCCTTGGTTAATCAGAATGGTTTCCCCAAGGTCGAGCAGCCCTCCACTTACAGCATCCCTGGATCTCACTATCCCGCCTTCCTTGATCGGAATCCATCAAGGCATCCCTTGCTCTGAAAAGATTACCGGAAGTTCTACGAGAACGATCAAATCAATACCAGTCCGACAAAGTACCTCGCTCGCTGACCCTCAAGATCCAAGTTCATTTTCCAAGTTCACACTGTTCCCGAAGCTGCCCATCGAGGTACGATTAATGGTGTGGAGATATTCGATTCCAAGATTCATCCGACAACCAACCAAGAGCTACTCTCAACTACCGTTGTTCGACACTTTAAAGGAAGCGTGTCGAGTAGCCAAGTCGAAACGAGGAGCCGAAATGTCACTTTCGAAAATCAACAAAATCATCCATACCCTCGATATCCCATGTTTCAATCTGTTGAATGTTGTTGTTGCCGGCAAGATTCGGAAGGCAAGGGAAGAGTTCTCGGAATGGATGGGCACCACGGATACTATTGCTTTGACCACAAACGTATGCAAATACACCCAGCTTATGGGATGTGGAGTTCGAAGAACCCGACTGATCGGAGATTCCTTCAACTCAGTCATTCGAGTTCTTCCACCCAACATCAAAGTACTATTGATTATCTTCGACTACAACACCAGTACAGATACAACACCAGTACAGATACAACACCAGTACAGATACAACACCAGTACAGATAAGGGAAAAGAAGCACTACTGAGTGACATCGATCCAGCTTGCGACCCTAACTTGAAGCCTCTTCAAAAGTCACTCTCTGACGCGCTGTCATTGGCATTGCTACTCCACCGGTTCGAGGTCAAATATAAAGCAGTGGGAAGAGATAGCCAGTAATTTGAGTTGTAGAAAATCTTCGATGCATGGTGGGGACAAACATCCAGCGAGCGCCGAGCACAACAATGTGTCAGTGGTTGTATTGGCAAAATCACGATTGGTACTCAATGAGGGATTATCGTGAAAGCATTGATACTGCTCAGCTATTCTGGGAGATTTTAGAGAGAATTCGCTTTCGTAGGCCAGCCTCCACCGTGAAATCCCCTTCCGGATTTGACGCTTAGATATGGTAGCGCTAGATGAATGTCTTCCAATGGTCCGCTGCAAACGCGGTATAGATTGAGGATTCCACCACGCAATATATAACGCTCCCAAAGGTAAAGCGTGTGCTATTTCACTCTGACATGAGTCTTGGTTCTAAAAGTCTATGAAGTGGCTGGCCCCTCGCTTAAGTCAATGACCGGTTTGTTTACTTTCAAATCAGATGCTTTATTGATGCATCCCTCAGACTATGTTACCAAAGTAAGATATCAAAGTACCCATGGAGTTAAAAAGACGGCGCAAGGATATCACTTGACTTTTGAGCAAATTACGATTGAGCGAAGTCTAATGTTGGAGGACTAGCGCTCCACGTGATCGTCCACTCTACAGCCCTGTGGGAAGTGGCCGATTTGAGGGCACCCTCTAAAATCCAGCTCTATTGGCCTCTCTACAACTGTAACTAATTCGACCTTATTGTAAAGTCAGGGAACTCTTTAGGTACTTTGAAAATACTTATACCTTCAATCTCAAAGAAGATCCAAGTGTAGTTGTGAAATTGATTCACTGGAATAATTGTCGGTTTACTAGTGGCTTGTGCCCTCAAATCCGCCATTTCCCGTGGAGGCCGACAGCGTCCAGTAGCCAGCCCCCAATTCATTCTCAACCTCAAACGCGACTATCTTTAAGATTGACTTCGAGTGACACCGAAGCAAATACTACAAGTTTGGCGGTGGGAGTGCTTGACGCAGTCAATCCTCGCCCACAGCACCTCGTGCTACTACACTCTTTGATTTCTGACCCTTGAGTTTGTACGCGAGAAGACAAGGACGTCCAGGCTTAAAGTAGAACGAAGCTCCATGTACCGACAGTCGAAAGAACTTGAACCATGGAGAGACGCCAAGTAACAAAGTTTAGGCTGCGTCAAAGAAAGGCTGCTATTGCTGACGGAAGGTAAGAAGGCGGTGCGAATAGCAGTCTGTGAAGACCTTTGCTAATCTTTCTCAGCGACCATGTCAACGCCAAGAAGATCAATATTGATCTGCCGCAAGACACTTCCCAACTCAGTAGCCATTATTCACAGAGCTCCTTCGGCACAGAAGATGACGAAACAGCTACTTCCAAAAACACCCGTCCGAGCATTCGATGTGACACGCCAGCGCCAGGTCTCAACGTATCCTCGAACATCCTCACTAACCCGGTTTCATATGCCAACAACACCGGAGGAAGAACCTCGCCTTACAACCCGATCTCCGTTGAGAGTGATGCTCTTCTTGAACCTTTGGCCAAATTTATGTTATTCCCAAAGCTGCCTCTGGAAATTCGATTCAAGATTTACAACCTATCATTGGAACCTCAATCTGTCTATATGTCAAGACGTCGCAGATGGGTTCCACGACAAGCCATATGTATGGTCTGCAAGGAAGCGAAGCAAGAGTATGAACGTCAATATAAGATCTTGAAGAAGCGCGCTTCCGAATTGCGTCCTCGTTTCGGTCCCGTCTTTGTCAACTACACCATTGATTATGTCCACTTCTTCCACGCGAGCATTAAAGAGATTATCACCTGGGCTGGTATGATGGCAAGGAAATTGGAGAACACCTTCGATCTCATCTCATGGTTGAAGCCTGCTCAGAAAGTGGCAATCAGATTGAGACAGAAGGGCGGAGATCGAGGACTGCGTGCACCGAAGCCTCAGCATGAGCACGTCTGGGAACGTCTCACACACGCTTGCCCAAATATGAAAGAGTTGGTGTTCATATTCTGCCACAGTCGCTTCCCCATTAGAGACTTGGTTGAGCTACAAGGTTTTGGTGGAGACATTGGTGAAGGCGAGAAAAAACTGCGGGCTTCGTTCAAGGCCGCTCAGCAGCACGGCTTTAATGTTTCGTCAAGGTTGGTAGTCATGGGCTCACGGTTAGAATGGGTTGTGTCGGAAGGAAAGCTGGTGGAGCTGGTTGATGTGACTGAATAGAAATACTTAGGAAATCATGACAGATATCAACTGATTCATGCCCGCGGTTCTGAGCAGTAACATTTGTAAACGGAGCCTCAGCCAGTTTATACCACGTTAAATTCATGAATTACCATGGCCATTGAATGTAATACATGAGAGATAAGTTCAAATGCCAATTTCCACACTGTCTCATTGTCAGCTCTGGGGATAAGCATGCCTCCAACCTCCAGATCAACTGCCCGGACATCTGCCTACCAATCCAAGGTATCTGAGCACAACGAGGTCGCGTGACAATTGATATGCACGTGAATAGGAGAGTTGCTCTTCGTCAAGGAGATACTAGCGCCTGTGACAAATATTTTGTTGCACATCGCAAACTCGATGCGACATTTCGCGGCGCTAGCGCGATCAACAAGCGAGTAGGTCTTGTACAGGCTGAGACCAAAGTTTTGGTCTCGCAATTTTAAAATGGATGAATTGGACGAGAGATCGTCAAACAAAAGGCTTAACTACAATTCCCAGCAAGCCCATCCACGAATTCCCTGTCATTCTTAACTTTTAGCAACTCTTCGAGCAAGAATAGCACTATCCTTCGTCAAGCTCTTGAAGTCATGAGCATCAAGACATGCCTGCCTACTCATGGCAACGGCCCAAGAAGTCCGTTCTCTCATTTCCGCCTCACAGTGATCAATGGCTTCTTTTTGAGAGACCTCCCCATTTCTGACTTTGACCAAATACTGGCACAGTTGCTGTACGTCTGTGATCCCGTGATTTGCTGCTTCTCCTCGATACATCGTCATGGCGTGTGCGGCGTCTCCAAGTAGTGTGACTTTTCCGTCAGAGTTCGGCCATTCCAGACATGGCCAATCTGCGAGTTTTACTTCAGTAATCTCTGTGCCGTCGGGGATATTGTGCACAGCGACTCTTAGTCTCTCCTCGAAGTCATTGGCTAGAAGCTTCATCTTCTTCAGCTTATCGGCATTGGTCGCTGGGACTTCGTCCAAGGAGCTACGGACAGACCAAGAGAGATTGAGCTGGGCTGTATAGTACTTATCGGCTCCTTGGGACTTGTTGACTTCTGGTGTATCCAGTGTTGCGAACCACATGTAATTCCCTGTATCTGGGTGACATCCTTGGAAAAGTAGAGGATCGATAGCTCGGAGGGGTGCCATGTCTTTTGCTAGGAGCTTCACCGTGGCTCCTAGAAAACGGATAGGCAGTTGACTGAGTGCTCCGGTGTCTGGACAGAGAACTCTCCGAACTCGTGATGTCGCGCCATCGCACCCGATAAGCAAGCTTCCTTCCACTTCTACACCATCCTCGAACTTCACTACCACAGAGTCATCTTTGGCCTCGAAATCCACAAACTTCTTACTCCATTGCACATCAATGCCATCGAGGAGCAGTTTTCTGAACTTCTCGCGATGGATCCGAAGGCGTGGTGCAGGAGGAATTTGAAAGACCGGCTTCGCAGTGGCGAGGTTCAAGAAGAGGAATTGGCCTGTGTCGTTTCTGCCTTGCTCGGGATCTACTTGTATTGTTTTAAGGCGATCGAAGAGCTCAGCTGGTAGGCACTCCTTCAATGCAGGTAAAGCCCAATGAATCGTGATGCCCCACCCGTGACTGCGAGCATCGATATGCTCGTCTCGATCGAAAATCAGGAATGGAATTCCTTCCTGTGAACAAATTAGCTCCTCGACATTCGAAAGTGAGGGGAGATGTCTGGTTTGCATGAAAATCGTCCCACTCACTTTCTTGAGAGCTTGTGCAAGCACGAGTCCAACGACGCCGGCGCCGGCGATCAAAATTGGATAGCTTGACATCTTCTGGAGTGCTTTAGGACAGTGTATTTTATGCGTACAATTTCTTCTCGAAAAGTCCAGAAGATTGCAATGAATAACAGTCGTCGCCTGCAGAAGTGCTATCCCAAAGAAACTGTTGTACGTCAAAGTACCTAATGCACATGTCAGCATGTAAATTACGAACAGAACAGCACTAACTCTTTTTGTGCACAGCACTTAGACAATTACTGGCATTCGGCTGGAAGGATGATTGTTGCCAAAACAGACCATCATTGTGAATAATCTCAAGTTTCTCCCATACCAGTCGCTGATCTGTGTGAGTAAATTGAGGCGGGTTGTCATGACCCAACAGGGCCAAGATAAGAATGCAGCGTAACCGCGTTTGGAAGGAAGTTTCATGCAGGCTGACTGATCGGTGAAAGACTTGCCTCCGAATCCCGAAGACAAATGAAAGCACTACAATGCAGTAGCAAAGGGAACTGAAGTTTGGACTTCTTCTTCCATGCCAGGGGCGGTGGAAAACTTTAGATTTGCTACCATTCAGGCTCACTTGCCTATGAGCACATCCTTCAAGTCTTGAATTTTTATGTATCAAGATAATCAGCTACAAGAAGCTGTAATGTCGCACGCGAAGTACTTCGACGACCCCACAAGCTCCATAAAAATGCAGTAATTCCCAGCCCCCAATTCTATCTTATGTTCAGCCCAAAAACTTATATTCAATACATATGTGCATCAGCCTTAACTGAGCAGCTCCTTGATATCCTCGATCCGCTGTAACTTCTTCTCCTCGTCACTCATCATGCCTAGAGAACTTGCGCTGTTGAATTTGTTAGCCCTATTGTATGTGTTGAAGCTTCCGAACTTACATAAATTTCTTCCGGTCCTGAATTTTCAGCATCTTCTCCTCAATGCTTTCTTTGACGATAAATCTACACACTTTCACTTCATCCGTCTGGCCCATACGATGAACTCGATCGATGGCCTGTGCTTCGACCGCGAAACTCCACCAAGGATCCATCATGTAGACTCTCTTCGCCATGGTCAAGTTTAATCCAACACCACCAGCTCTCAGACTCAGTAGAAGGACCATGCCTTTCTTACTGGCCGTGAACTCCTCGATGACTGCCTTCCGTGTCTTCTGTGCCATGGATCCATCGAATCGGACAAAAGGAATAGAGGCGCGTGTGAGAGCAGGTTCGATGAGGGAAAGGAACGAAGTAAACTGGCTAAAGACGACAGATTTAGTACCAGGCAGCTCGCGCCTTAGGGTTTTGAGGCTTGTCATGAGCGCCCCGATCTTTGCGGACGAATTGGATCCTAGTCGCTGCAAGCTAATCTTCGGCTTGCCATTGAGATTATCGGGATGACTATCGTCCTTGATGACCTCAAAGATGTCTCGAGTATTGAGGACTTCCCTACAGTTGAAGCAGCGTGGCAGCTCGCCCTTGTCGGTCTGATGTGTAATGTAATCGAGGAGGCACTTCTTGCATGCTGAATGCCAGCACCCTGTGACGGTTTGTTCGATCATCGGCTCTTCCGAGCAGATCGGGCACTCGTTATCTGCTTCGTCCCTGATTTGCTCAAGAACATGGGCTCCGAAGACATTTGCATCCGCCGAATCATCCGTAGCAGCTGTGAAACGCTCAATGAGAGACTGAAGATCCATATCATCTGCTAATCCGCTCGCAGCATCTGCAAGTTCGGCCGCTTCCTCTTCGTCTGCGACAAGGTTCTGATTTCTTGTCAAGATAGGGTGGCAGCAGGTCTGGCGTAGGCGTAGAATTTGGGCAAAAATGCTGGTGTAAGCCTTCAAGACCGTCCCAGCCTCTACATTAGCAGCGAATGTCCGCTTTGCTCGCGTGAAGATATGATCGTAAACTTCTCGTTCTGGCGTTGATAGCTCAATATCCACTATCTCGACAGTTTTCAGCGGGAGCGGTACGAGAGCTTCCCCAGTTGGTGTCTTCATGTCTTTGGTACGCCGAAGCACCAAAGGCTCAAGGACAGTCTGAACAACGTCAAGAGCACGCATGAAATCTTTCGACTCAAATGGAACCGTGATGAATGTCTTCCAAAATGAGAAATTACTCCAAGGCTCCACTCTTAGGAAGCGGACAAGACTGAACAGATCTTCTAGTCGATTGACGATTGGCGTTCCTGTCAGGACCCATCGATGCTCGGCATCGATTTCGTAACATGCCTTGGCGGTTTTGCTTTGCCGATTCTTAATGTGATGTGCTTCGTCTAGGATGACGCGGAAATACTTCAAAGAAAAGAGCCCCCCATGGGAACCACGATCTCCATTTCTAGCGGCGACTTGATTGTACTCGGATAGAACGACACCGTAGCTTGTAATGATGACATTCGGTGCAGTGGCTGCGTTTGCCTCGCAGCATAATGTCTGCAAATTGGCAGATTTCTCAGCTCCATAGTATACCATACTTTTCATTGTGCCCTCTTTGGAAGCATTGTCGGCTTCGCTTTGCCATTGAGCAAGAAGAGACATCGGCGCCACCACGAGGGTAGTGCATGGAGCAGATTCCACAGCAGACGAGTTTTCAGGAAGTCGTGGCAGTGCATTGACAGAAGTTGGACCACTACGCGCTCCTTGCAGTTTTATTGCCAATTCTGATTTGTGAGAATGTATTAAACTCATCATCTCGATTGTCTTGCCCAGACCCATCTCATCCGCAAGAATACCACCTAGGCAGTGTTGTTCTTGCACTGGAAACTTCAACGAAAGTTCCCCGGAATACGGATTGACATAGAATTTTTCTTGACTTGCAACCTGGGGAAGCTCCTTATCGTCCATGTCCTTGACTGGCCAAGCGTATTCTTCCCAGAGCGGATGCATAGACTCCTCTTTGCTCTCATCCTTCTCGTCCTTCTCCTTTGACATCATCCAATGTAATGCTTGCTTTTGATATTGACGTAGATCCATGGCGAAAGTTTCGGCGGGTTCGGCAGCTGGGGCATCAAAGTCAAAAGACTGAGCCTTCTTGTAAAGGGTGTCGAGCTGATCCTGCTCTAACTCCTTGCCGTCCTCTGCCTCTTCGGATGGTGGAGATGATCCCCCATTTGATGCAGAATCATCCTTCTTGAGTTTTTGGTTTTCGTATTGCTCTGCTACCTCGGCGGCTTGGAGCAAACCTTCACGCTTGTGTTTGGCCGTAGCTTCCGATGTCCTCGATGGCAAGAGGTTGACGTCCTCGAAAAGCTTCACCAACGCTACTTGACGTAGTCGCAACTCTTTCTCCTCTGGAGATTCTTTCTGCTCGAAAAGTCCAGTCTGGCGATTCTCAGGCGGTTTGAAACCGCCATTATCGAAAGCTGATCGGAGTAATGAGCACCTCAGCTGCAGAAATATCGTATCATTGGTTCTTATCCTCTCCGGTGCATAGACACAAGTCCCTTCGAAAAGGCACACTTTTTGGTCCAAAAGCGTGGAAACCCAGTTGGCAACATCTCTAGAGAGTCTTCCAATTTCATCGCCTTTCGAATTGGTGAAACGTACAATGACATCCACTCTTTTCGCTGCTGCACTGCCTGGCTTCGGCGGTGCTTGGACCTGGGCTGGTCTACCTCTCCCCTTCCCTATAGGCGTTTTAGGTGGCAATATCTTTTGTCTCTCGATTCGAACAGTTTCTCCATGCTTAACCAGACTGGTGCCGCTCCGTGTTGCCCACCCTTCAACTCCAAAGGCGCCCACATATCGATAATCGGGCATGGCATTCTTCAACTCGAAATTGGAGGTTGATTTCTCCATCTTAGCTGGTAGCTTTTCCTTGTCTTTCGAATTGCTGGAGTTGGATCTTGCAAACCCGTTGATCGTCATCGTCCTCGGGTGTGATACAGTACTAGATACTGGCGCAGCGGTCTTCCATGATCCATCAAAGTACATGTTGACAGCTCTCTCCATATCATCTCCAGACGCCACCCGTAATTGCTTCAGCACTTCATGTGGTACTTTGTCTCCCACAAAACTTTCGAATGTTTCCTGGTCAAAGCCAATAGGGCCATTGCTTCTTATTGACTCATTGGAAGCAGAATTGTCGACTCGGACTTTTGGTTTGTCGAATGCTTGGGCATGGTTTTCTGGTCCTGTAGGCAAGTCTGGGAGAAACGCGTCGACTTCGTCTGGTAAAGAGGCATCTTGGGCAAATGAGCCGTCGAGAACATCGGATTTTTCTGTAAAGAACCTCCTCTTTTTCGTTGGAGGACCTTCTGAATCTGCGAAACTCATATCGATGGAGTTCGTGGTCTGGCGTGCATTTGGGCGTTGATGATGAAATGAAGAAGACGCGCCGGAACCTCCAAGCACCGCGAGATTTTCGCGTAGATGAATTTTTGGCTCTGGCTTCCAGTGACGTCCTCGAAGCTTGCCCCTTCTATCAAGTCCATTGTCTTGCCGCCACAACTCTTCCTTTCTTGTATTTGTACATCAATGTCTCTTTCTTAATGTATTATGGAAGGGCAAGCATACGGCTGGGGAGTTTGACTGCAATCCGGCTTGGTGCAAAGAGGACATATGCCACGACCTCGTACAGCACTCCAGCCCCCAATCCATCTCGAATAACAGATGCAGATGTCCACGCAGCTCGAACATATTGCGCGACTCTTTTGCAGTAAGTTTGTAACCATCTAAATTGATACCGAAGCCGCTAACAAAACCCAGAAAATTCGATTCGCCTTCATATACCCTTCAAACATTTGTCCCCCCTTCTGCCCGAGATGCATACCTCTCAATTCGAGCTCTCAACATCGAGCTCGCTCGAATACCAGAGCTAGTCTCAAATCCTACCGTTGGAGCTCTCCGCATGCAATTTTGGCGCGACAATCTCACACGCACATTTGCGCACACTCCCCCGAAAGAGCCCGTCGCAATACTTCTCCATCATGCCCTTCAATCGCTTCAAGAACGACACCCCGGCATCAGTACAAGTGTCATGAAGGGCTGGTTCATGAAAGTTATCAATGCAAGGGAGCAATATATGGACAATAGGCCGTACACGAGCATGGAAGCCTTGGAAAGCTACGCAGAAAACACATACTCTACATTAATGTATTTGACCTTGGCAGCTCTACCTCTACATTCCATGGCAGCAGATCATGTCGCGAGCCATATTGGAAAGGCAACAGGAATCGCAGCGGTACTCAGAGGTTTGCCTTTATTAGCTTTCCCGCCACCTCCGAACCACCACAACAACAGTTCTGCACTAGGCGGTGGAGGTTCAGGATCAAGGCAAGGATCCGTTGTTCTGCCTCTTGATATCATGGCACAAGCAGGTGTGAAGGAAGAAGAAATCTTCAGGCAGGGTGCTGAAGCTCCGGGCTTGAAAGATGCCATTTTTACGGTGGCCACTCGAGCAAATGATCACTTGATAACAGCAAGAGAAATGCTGAAAAATCTACAACAAGGCAAAGACGCCGGCCATGATTTCGAGCACGAAGGTGAAGAAGGCCATCAGTATTACGAGACAAGCTCTAAAGGAATGTCTCAAGCAGATGAGATTGAGCGTGGCTTTGGAGTGCTAATGCCAGCATTGGCTACACGGCTGTGGTTGGAGAAGCTCGAAAAGTATGATTTCGATGTCTTCCGACCAGAGCTACGTTCGAGGGAGTGGCGTTTGCCCTGGAAGGGTTATTGGGCGTACTCTCGAAGAGAAATATAATACTCGCCCCTCACTTAATTCCTTTCGGATTGTTATCTGAATGTTTAACGTGACCATGAGTTCAGCAACAGCTCAAACCTCAAAACACCAGCTTCTTTCAATTCTCGCTCCTCTCTTCAACACGGAGAGCTTATTTATATCGATCGAATGATCGGTACACATCGAGGAGGATAACTAGCTCGTAGTGGTTTGAATAATAGCTGAGTTAGATCTCGGAATACTGGAATAATGTATTGGCTGCTTCGTCCCTTGCTTTGATATTTCGGGCCATAATTCGCAACACAGCTCGCGGTGTTGCCCTAATTAATCTTGCGTTCCAAAGCAGAGTCCTAGAAACGTCACTACGCTATCCTGACCAAAGTAAGACCGAAAAACATCTTGAAGCTCATTCTGTAGCACACCTGAGAAGTGTATCACTCTCTCAGCCATACTTGAACTAGAAGTCCACTCCTATCCAGTCTCAATGAATATCTCTTCAATCCAGATTGTGGCGATCTTCAATTGCCGTAATCTCGAGGATTGTTTCCATTATGTGCCGCCTGCCCCTTCGTCCCCCCACTCGCTTAGCACCCATTTATTGTAAACATGCGATCAATTATATCGCACTTTATGGAGGACCTGTCATGGCAGAACGTATCCGTGTCATACAGTATGCAATTGGCTGTCGGGTGGTAGATGATCTCTAGCGAACGGTCTGTCGCACAATATGGCATTCATATGCTGTGGGTACTCATTATGCCCTAGGCCGGATTGTCGATGGCACCTCTTGCCCGAGCAGAATACTCCAATGTCCTAAAAGCTGAAATTGACATTCGCGACGAAAGGAGGTCGAATTCTGACTGAAGCAATCGTATGCTCAGATATAATGGAAAGGATATCTTTGCAAGCTGGCCGCGCGAGACGGTGTTCGACTTGTTCGATTTCTCGCCGACGTCTGCCTTGCTTCGATGCAACTATTCCTTTCCTGGCGCTCCAAAAGTGTCGAGAAAGGTACGATCGCAATTCTTCATGTGCCTGTTGCTTTCATTTCCCAACCATCTGGGAACCTTCCCTCCATCCTTGCAGTTGTCTGTGGTATCCATCGTTCCGAGCCCTTCTGCCCTAATATGAGGTAGCTTCGTCGATAGTGATCCAGATCCGCCCCCAGGACTACTTGTCTCCCAAACCTCATATATATCCTATACTACCATCCGAAAGAGCCTTGGATGTGGTGAAGTCATCGAGTCTAGGTGTTTCTCGGAGTACTTGGTCGCCTGGTCGGTTGGTTCATTTGCCATTCGAAGCTGGATATCCATCTTGAAATGGTTCTCGAGATTTTGTGAACGCTTTCCGGTGCACTGACGAGGGGCGTGATGCTTCCTAAATAGAAGACATTGTTCGCAGTTGCATTTGCTAGTGCTATAAAGCTCGTGATATAGCTTCAAGGCTTCACTGTGGGGACATCAATCACAGCGACCCCACGCATCGCTGAGCATTAGCTTAAGACAATGATGGAATATTTCGGAATGGGTAAGGTCTAGAGTATCAGTCTGTATCCAATATTCTCTTGAGATTATGCTCCCCCAAGGCTTCGACTTTGAAAAGGATGGGGGCAATTCTGGTGGTTTAGAGCAATATGGCAACAGAACGGAACCAAAGTCCCAATCCACCTTTGCGCAACACTTGACAATCCTCAAAGTCTCGCAGATTCTTAACTTGATCTTAACTACTCAAACAGACCAAAACAAGAGCGAAAAGCACAAAATCAACAGTTTCGGTAGACTTCTTCCATTTTACATTCTTGATGCCACAAGGACAGCAATACTATCTCCCGCCCAATCTGCCTTCACCATCTTTCTGCATCATTACTTGCGTTGCAAAAGACATGTCGCGGTCTCCTATCCTCGTACCATGTCACTTATTGATAACCTGCCTATTCCAATCTTCCGATCAGTAATTCCTAGATATACGCCGCGTAGCCAGCAATCTCTCCACGCGCTCTTCCCCTTCTTCGCCTCCAACCGACTTCCGAAAACCCTACCTCACAGCCTCGACTTTCAGCTTTCATTTCGGAAAAGAAGATGACCCTGAATGTCTCGCAACAATATCGCTACATGAATTTTTTAACTTTCTCAATGCCATCTCGAACATATCTCCACCACTTAATTACCTTCAGCCTCACACAATCTGACGCTCGCTCAGCCTCCAACTCCTGTAGATCCTCGCTTGTTGCATCAACCACAACACAACACAGCCACGAACTTCGCACGCACACAACGGGAAATGTAAATTGGGAAATTTTATTTTCTTAATGCTTTCGATCTTCCTTGTCTTCTCTCTTGATGAGAAGTTTCATTCAGTCACTCAGCGTCGTGCTTGAACATTTCATATTCACAGCATCGTCACTTCACTTATGAGAAACGAACTAGACGTCGACATCTTCTCTTCTCTTCTAGTCAACTTAAGCACTTTCTCAAGACCTTAATATCAAAATACTAGATGTATTCTTTAATGATTAGTAGCCTGGAAAAACAAGCCAATAGTTCCTAAAGTCCCGAATCGATAATCACAACCCGCTCCGAACTGCCGAGATAAACCCTCCACTCCCCTCTTCTCCATTTGCATTTCGCCCACCTGTCCATGTCTTTGCCCCTCTCTTCGGATGGTATCAACCGTGACCCCATTCAAGAACAACCAGAAGAAAGACCACTTGTGCCAATGGAAAACAAGGCTCTAAAAGATGAACAGGCATCTCCATCCATACCCCCGGCCAGGAAACGAAACATTCGTAACCTCTCATCCACTCATCCACCTACAGCCCCATGCATGCCCTACCCAAGTACCCTTCTTCCCTCCTCCCTCCTCGCATGGCTAGCCTCACGAAAGTAGCAAGCAATCTACCGTCCCGTCTACTTTTTCTCTGTATGACATAGGAAGGAAAAATAAAACTCTTTACCTCGCGTCCGCCTACCATCCAATCCATCCATCCATCCATCCATCCATCCCAGATTCCCCACACCAAACCAAGAAACCAGCAAGCAGTAGTAAAACTCAATTCAATTCAAATCAGCCCCAACATTCCATTCCAAGTCCGCCACACCCACACCACACCTCAACACTAACGCGAACCAAGTACCGAACAAACGAAAAAAATTGTTTCTTCACTAAGCATTCCTGACAGCCAATGGATCCACTTGCATGAAGGTCTTCAAACCGCGCTTTTTATGCATAAATCGGTTCTGATAATGCGTGCGGCGCAGGGGGTTGGAGTTGAGGTTGACATGGGTAGTACTCTAAGCGAGGGGTGTGAAACTGGAGATACGGAGGTGAAGAGGGAAGAGGGAAGACGGAGGACGGGGAGGAGGCGAATTAGAGGGGAACACGTTCGTAGGTTGATCGGTTAGTACTGTAAATGGTTTTGGGGCTCGAGATGGGGATGGACTGCTGTGACGGTATTATACTGACATTTTGAGTTTGGTGGTTAGTGAGGAGGTTTTTCCCCTGCTCGAGTGTAGAAGGGATCTTGTCTGCTCAGTCTGTTGCCTATCAAGCAATTCTCGATATGGCGAGAAGCGAGTGAGTACCCGAAGTACGGCAAAGAAGGCAGCGATGACGAATTGTTGTTTACGTGCTTTACCTGCTTACCTTTCAAAGTTTACCGGCAAGTACTTACAACAAGTCATTGCAGAGCGTCAAGAAACAGACATATTCCCCTGAAACCCTCCTCAACATACGCGAAGTCCAACTCATTGAGCAATAAGTATCGACGATTAGATGGCTCAACTATCGGAACTACGTGGATAAATATGCTTTTAGTCTCCTTTCCTCAAACATTACACACCAAAGCTGAGATGACAACACTTCAGAAAAGTCTTGTTTTCTCGCCATAAGGTTCGGCCCATACCCTCTAAAACCCTCTGCACAACCTCGCATCTTGCAACATCCAAAGCCTCACAAAGTCCTCGTCAAGGGTTTAATAAGCTAAGACCACCCTGACGTAAACCCCAGGAGAAACCTTATTTCTTTTTTCTTTCCCGAATTCGCATTTTGCTTTCGCATTATACTTTTAAGCCTCATGTTGAATCATGCTTATGCCGTGCTGTATCGTGGGAGCTTGAATTTTATAATGCCTCGGCTTGTTAGTCGCACTGGAAATTGTAGGATTGCAGACTGGAGATGAAAAGCCAACCTCTTCTTTTTCGCAAACACAGCAGGTGAGCTTGTAAGTTGAGATGAAGAGCTCCTGAGGGAGATGGAAAAAGGGTGAGTAATGTCAGGCGAAGAAAGACATTTCTCAAACGCAATAGATTCTTATTCTTTCGCACGTCTGATCTGATCTGATGCCCAATCGCTCCGTCTGTTCATCCATCTATCCCTCCCCTACCTATCGTGGGTATATAGTTCGCAGCATTATGATATGATTCTCCCGTCCCCAATCCCTCTCCGTGGATACCCATCGGCCCAAACCCATACCAATATCCAGATCCATATCCATACAGATTTCATCTCATCTCATCCTCCCCGATCAGATGAATCAGATGAGATAGTCGCATCGCATCAAAACCGCACCGAACAGAATAGAAAAATCGCAGCCAGATCTATCCCTCCTTTCCCCCGCCAATTGCGCCTTTCAATGCCTGCCTGCCATGCCATGCTTATCCCACCGCTCCACGCCTACTCCGTCATCTGAAGTCCTCCTTGTCTTTCTTTTCTTTTCATTCCAAGCCTGCCATTTTCAGACAGAGCCAACCCTAAGTCCAACCAGCGGAGAAGAAAGCAAGGCATGCGTGCGTGTACATCTCATTAGATATTCTTCCTCTCTTTCTTTTCTTTGACATGACATGACGATCGTAGACATAGGAAAACAAAACAAGTCTATATGATAACTTCGCGAAAAGAAGAAGAAGCAAAAGAGGTTAAAGAGTGGAGGAAGAGAATCAATAACATGAAGAGGAAGAAGGTATAAGGAACTTAAAAAGTGTACGGCGAATGTAATAGCGCGCTCCAGTCGCGTGAAGGAGTGTGTGCGTGGTATGTGGTAGTGTGTATCGTAAGTTGAAGTTAAGGAAATGTTGTATGTGTGTGGTGACTGAGTTGTGGTCGTACTGTTGTTGTGTGTACTATACAATATATTGACGAGTGGCCATCATGCTAGTTGTCGTCCGTTCGTCCGTTGGTGTGTAAAGAGGCGGAAGTTAGAAGTTGTGGGAGGCGGTTTAGAAGGCGGCTGTCATTGCGAGGTCAAGACAGCTGAAGGCATCAATGATGCCGTGCTCATAACGTGAGCTAGTATTCGGTGTCCCCAAGATCAGAAGTGTGGTCGGCTTCTGCTGGAGACGCGCCCTGCTATAATTCTCTGGCTTTCTCCTTACAAGCAGCCGATGTGAAGCCCGTGCCAACCTTTTGTGCCACAATACGCCACTTTTCCTGCTCGTAATCGTGAAGAGCCGTCCGAAGTTTTTGGATCTAGAAAGAAAAGTCAATGTCAGGATCTTGCTTGCACATATGATGAGATCAGGGAAACTTACTGTCTCATCTGTCCATTGGGTCGTTTTGGCCTTCAACTTCGTACAGTATCGGACCTGCAATGTGCCAGAGGATCGACCCGGGAAAAACTCCGCGATTTGTTTCCACGTCAACGACTTATTCTCCTTGAGATCCACCAACAGACCATCGTCCTCAGGAGTGAACTTTAACTTTGGTCCGCGAGGTCGCGGAGCTGGTTGTGGCATTCCTTCCAATCCAACTACACTCGGTGCACCTCCACTTGGTCCGACCATTGAATCTCCCTCGCTCATTCGTGGCATTTTTGATCGGTGACCTTGATTGGGAAGCGGATGTGTGTGATATTGTATTGGTTGTTGCGCGCTGTAACCTCCCACTCCTACCATGGACTGCGGTGGCATTTGTGAGGACATACCTCCCATCTCCCCCATCTGCATTTGCTGCCCCGGCAGGCCTTCCATCTCGGATTCCAGGTCATCGGGTCTCGATCTCTTGGTGCCAGTCGGTTGTTGTAGTCGAGGAGGACCGTACATCATCCCCTGCCCACCACCAAACTGAGGAGACTGGTGGTGGGCCATGGGGTGTTCCGCGTAGACTTGATGCTGTTGGTGGTGATGTTGTTGCTGCTGCTGATGTTGCTGTTGCTGCTGTTGGTGATGATGTTGTTGCGCCGCCAGGTGTTGCTCGTGTAGGGAAGTAAGGCCTTGAGCGCCACCGTGCTGCTGGATATCTGGGACATGGGGAACATAAACGCGCTCTTCGGGATGAGCTTCGGGATGGGCAGCATAGTCGATATAAGGATCGTGGCCTTGTTCGTGGCCTGGTCGATAGCCAGACATGCATGGATTCCGCCACAGCGAGCTGCTCTCGCAGGTCGCTGGGGGCAGTAGTACTATTTGCTGGATCACTGCTGGGCTGTCGCGGCGCGTTACTCAGAGGCTGCGGCGTTTCCAGAAGGCTGATGAATGCTGAGTCGCTTGTTTGTTTTGAGGTCTTGCGAGACGGAGATCGTTTCGATGGGTATATGCTTTCTGTATTATAGGTGACGCTGGATCATAAAGCCGAGTAGGGCATAGGGCCGGTGAGACTCCAAACAAAGCAGCAGCGCAGCAGAAGCAACCTTCTTCCGTGAGGCTTCCGTCGTCTGTAGTAGTGAGGAACACTGGCTGTCCGCAGGTGCGCGGTAGGTTTTGCTGTTGACCGGGAATGAACGTGTCGAGATACCGTAGGGAGTGTATGGAGGGCATGCCTTTGCATTATATCTGTCGTCTGATCTTTGGGCTGTTCAGGCATTGACAGAAATGTCGTAGGCCAGTAATTAAAGGCGCGGACCCGTCTGGAAAGTTGTTCAAAGCACGCCAGTGATTCGCCATGGACGAGACGGAGCGTGTAAGGTGGTTGACGCATGTGGGCAGATACTTGGGGGACCATCGACATTCGGATTATGCCCTAGGTCATCTCGAACTAGATTGGGAAAACCAAGCAGAGAAGATCCCGAGCCGGCAAGCAGCTGAGCGGAGAGCATGGGCATCGAAAGGGTGTTGACAGGCAGGGACAGCGAGGAGAGACAGGTTTGGGTTGTCAGGGATGTGATGGGATGGAAGAGAATGGGTGGGTCAGCAAATCCATGCGTTGTAGCTGGATGCGATGGAAGCTTCGTAGAAGGGACTTTGGTAGAGATAGAAGCATCTCAAACTCCTTCTGGCAGGGATTGTGGTTGCCGGTAGGGGTTGATTAAGAGAGAGGGGGGAGGCCCGGGCGGTACTGAAACCCTACAAGCCCTACAAACCCCTCCATGATGAAGCCTGTGGAAGCCACTTCTCTTCTTCTGGCAGTGGCACTTGTAAGCTGGGAAAAGAGGCTGACAGGCACTTCTCGGCAAGGCAGGGCAAGTCAGGGCATGGCATGGCAGGGCAAGCACCAGGGCAAGGTTTGGCGTGGACGAGATAGTGTGGGAGTAAGAGTGGGAGTGGGAGACTCGACTGGCTGACTGGCAATGGCTGCTCAATCAGTGGAAGGAGGGGTGCTCTCGGTCTGTGTGGGCAGCGGGCAGCGTAGTGAGCGAGGGGCCCGTACTGTACTGTACGGAGGTACTGACTGTATTGGCAAGGATAGGGATTGGAATGTCCTCCAGGGGGCCCTGTCATGCCCTGCAGTGCACCCTCTCCTCACTGAATAATCCACTCCCACTCCCCACCATTGTCACCACCCACTGCTAAACCTTGTAGCGTCTCTGTAGCTTTGATCGCTTCCAAGCATTTGCACAAGGCGCGAGATTTGGATCTTATGCGCAAGGATCCCTATATTAAAATAGACGTGCGGTCCGCAATCGATAGGGTAGACGCGCTCGCGACGGAGATGACGATATAATGCAGAACCCCCAAAGCAGCATGGGAAGAAGAAATAGAAATAAATAGACCACTATCGGAAATACAATTGCCATGCGAAATAGATAAATAAAATGTTTCGTGCGGCACTGGCCATAGAGTGCCTTGCCGGGCAAAGCGAGGCAGACTGACTGACTAACTGATCGACTGCTGGAACAATCGGCTGGCATTGTTGCGCGCCTCTCTAGCATTGCTTGGGATTGCTTGCAACAAGTTGACGTGACAGCTGGATTTTGCGCCGGGGACTGCCCAGTTCGAACAGAACAGAGACAAGACAAGACTTGACAGCGCACCGTTTGAAAAGACGGACGATCAGATGGACCGCGTTACTATGCGGGTTTGTAGACCGGCGACGGACCATAGACAACAAGCCAGTATTTGCAATACTCAGCAATGCGTTCTCTGTTCGCAATGCGCCGTGCTTGGCGGTCGTCAGTCCAGACACGAGACGTGCGCTGGCTGGGAGACCGGATGGATCTCATTCTGCGATGCGAGCCTCAAGGTGATCTGGAGGGAGAGATGGGTACGATGCCATCAGCTTTCCATAAGATCGCTGCTCCGATTTCTGATCATCGTAGGCATCATCTCGCAGCCGCCGCCGCCACTTCAGCCCAGCAAGCCCACACGATTGATTCTCCTAGACCCCTATCCCTATCCCTATCCCTATCCATGACCCATGTTCGTATTAATACATTGGCATGATATTGCATTTCAATGCTGCTGATGCGGCCGAGGAATGGGGATGGTAGTTTAATCCCGAAGCTGCCAGACGTGTCTCTTTCTGCTTTTCTCTCCGAGGGAGACGCGTGCAAGTGCAAGTGCGAGTGGAGTGGAAAGTAGAGCGCGAAAAAATATTACACGTACCCGTTTCCAAGGTTTCCAAGGCATGAAGACCGATGGAGATCTCAGGGGTCGTTGGTGCAGAGTAGTGTTTCCCAGAAGCTATGCTTTTGTGGTAGCAAGTCAGAAGTCAAAGCCAGGGACGCATTCATCCGAACAGGGGAGACGGCGGCGGCACTGCTTGGAAGAGCATTATCTGTCAGGCGTTATTCAGCGCATGCGGTGAGCCATTGTATGGATGAATAATGAGTGAAAGCATTGCTGTTCCCCCGTTGCGGTGGCTGGCAAGTTTCGCGATGTTTGCGTTTGACACTGAATTGTCTGAGTTGAGGAGGGCCCTGAAAGTGGATGGATGGATGGATGGAATGTGAAGGTGGATATCAAGTGGGCGTCGGAGCATTTGCTTTGGGAAAGAGAGACTCCGCCTGGGACCTGAAATGGAGAGCAGTGGATTGCGATTAGCAAGACCGATGGATCCATGAACTCGAGAACAGACGTGTTCGGCGGAAACAATTTCAAACTTCAAACAAAAGCATGAACGGCAGGCAGCAGGGAAGGAAACAAAAAAAAGGGGGTGACGGGTGACGGGTGACGGGTGACGAGAGGGCCCGCTGATGCTTTAAAGATAAATTTAACCAAAATAAGGTGCTTCTTAGGTTGTTCTAGCCTCTGTCTTGGAAGCGGTAGAAAGAGATAAAGATAGATAAAGATAGAGTGCGTTCCTGTACGAAGGTGGAGAAGGGCTTTCTGAACGGAATTGACGGGATGTGTGTAGGGTCTGTAGGGCTCGAAGGATCATATCGAGGGGCATGGATGTAGGTCATATTGTCATCATGTACTCGAGCGTGCAGGTTCAGGTTCAGGTGCAGGTGCGGATGTAGATGCAGATGCAGGTAGCCTGATTATCCTGATATGACGGATTGATGGATGTCTTGCTTTGTTTGTACTACCGTACCTAAGGTAGCTAGCCTGCTGAGCTGCAATTGCCCTCGTCGACTTTGTGTTGCATATCCGCAGTACCATACCATACCTACCTACCTAGGTCGAGGTCGACCGTCGAGGGTATGCAACCACGGGAAGTACCTTCGTACCCTCGCACCTCCCTACCTACCTCCTCCCTTTCTTACCCTTGAGGTACCCGATCTGTTTATTGACCCATACATATGGAGATCGCAACCTCGCTCGCCTTCCCTATCCGTCGTCGTCTGCAGCTCAAATTAGAATCAATGATCCGGACAATCATCGAGCCATTCAGACGTCATTGCACTGCAATGCACTTCGCCAAATACTGTCTGTCTATCAAGCCAATCGTCCCAGGGATGTGGTGCGGCAGCCGGATGCAGTAGGTGGCTTGTGGATGCTGCTTGTTGGCTGGCTGTTCGAATCGGTTCCTGCAGCAGTACCGGAGTCAGTAAGATCTTACCAATGTCGGCTGCAGTCCAGACGACATGCATGATTTCCGAGCCGCTGATGGAGGAAATCTGATCATCCTCGGATGCAATGCAATGCAACGCAATGCACAAGCAGCCACAGCGGGCGCTTCGAGAGAGGAACCCACGAGCCCGGTCTAGTGTCTAGTGTCTAGTGTGGTCTGCTTCTGTCGAGTGTGATTAGTCGGGTCAATAGTTCGATCGTTCTACTTGGTGGTGGTGTAGTGGGTTACTGTTTGCATGAGCGATGAGAGACATTGTATTTGATATTGTGTTGCAATGGAGATTTGGTGTTGCATTTGGATCTCCCGGATAGAACCATTTCCTTACCGAATCGTCAATCGAGCAATGCTGCACGCCGCCAGATCTTTACCTGCTCACCCTGCCAGTCAGAAACCCCAGGTAAGCTTGGCGTGAGACGGATACCTGAGTAACCTGACAGTAACAAGAGATGCGCCAGATGTAGATCATTCAGGCAGGCACGTGAGTCAAAATGTGTTCACCGGCGCAGCCCTAGACAACCTGACTCGCTTTTTCACACCAGAACCGGTGCTTGGAATTTCATGCTTGTACATATGCTACATTATAATCGACGCCGCGCCTCCGATCAAACGCCAGTTACCAAGATCCCGTATGAGCAACTATGATCTCCAATGCAGATAACTATTGCCTGCCTGGCCGGCCAATTTCCCATATCCCACACCAACCTGGCAGCGATCATTGGCAACCTGGAAAGCCACCACCACCCACTACTGCCACCCCCAAACACAACTATGCAAAGTTGTCATCATGATCTGCCCAAAGGTCCTCCATCTCAGCAAAGTTCTGGAAATGAAGTGGTCGGTGCTGTCCGCTGTAGAAGGGTAGCGGGGTGTCGATCTTGACATGCACCGGCTTCTTCTCGATTCCTCCGAATGCGCTCCCCATGAAGCTATAGTTCCAAGTGTTATTCTCAGGCACCAAGAAGTAACCTCGGATCTTGTCACTCAGCAGTAGCTGGCACTTCTCTCCCATGCTGGTGCTGAATCCTTGAGGCTGATCGCTGCCCATGTCCTTGTTCTCGGCGCCCCATTTGTATCCTTGGGGAGTGAGAGCCCACGATGAGAGAGATACACTGCCAGGAGTAAATGACACCGTCATACTGATGGTCTTCTTGTCCCACGAGCTGTGCGCGTTCATCAAGCGAGCGTGTTGAGTGACATCCATTGCTGTCATGTACGGCGGCTCGTTTCCGGAAACCGTATGAATGATTCCCAAAGGCTCCAAGTTCTCAAGGTATTCATGCTGTGGAAGCTGCTGGGGTAGCTGAATGTCGCGAGTGCTTCCGATTTGCGGGACCATCACAATGCATCGGATCTCCTTAACTTGATCATTATCGGGAGGTGACGATCCGTACAGGTAACCAGCGACTTGCACGCGTAGATCAGCGATCGTGATGAAGCGTTTGAGGACGTTCTTCGGCATGATATACGTGAAGTGATCATCTTCCTTGATATCGTCAGACGAGATGTAGATATTGTTGGCCCGAGTCCGAAGATTGGATGTTGCAATGGCTCGAGTTCTCCACTCTGTCTTTGATGCGAAGGTCTGTTGCTCGAATTGGGATGTCGTAGTGACAATGATGTCCTCGCCGTGAACGTTCTGGGTCTTGGTGGTGACAGCGGTGAGTTGTTGCTGCTCTTGCTGTTGCTTCTCAATCTCGGCAGCCTGTTGACGTTGCATTGACGGAGCACTGATCTCCATTCCGAGGATGATATCTCGCACTTCACTACTCGTCAAACTTGAGGTGTTGACATTATTCTTCTTGCCATAATCGTTCAAGATGAGATCTCGTAATTGTGTCTCAACCTTGATCCAATCCTCATCCGAAAGTGTAGGCCAAATGTGATGTTCTTGAGTGATGACAGTCTTGTCTGGTCTCAGCAACAACTTGGTCTTGTCTTGGTTGACATGCAGAGCACGCAGTATCAGAATGAGACGTGAAAAAGCCGTGTACGAGGAAATGGACTTAAGCCATTCATCGTACAAATTGAAGAGTACCATTTGAGGTTCAGTGGCTCGGAGAATCATATCACCAAGCTTCTCAACCTTCATGGCGGCCTGGAAAGGCAGCTGTAGTTCGGAGGCACGGATAGAGATGTTTGGGAAATCGAGCAAGTGAACCTCGAGTGGATCAAGAAGACCCTTTCGAGTAACAATCAGCTGCTTCGGCTGTTCTTCAACGGGCAGAGATCTGATGAGCGCAGCTACTTCTTCCGCGGTTTTCCACTTCGCCAATTGACCGAGACGTTTTTGACCAGCCCAAACACTGGTGTGAATAATTTTGAGGAAGAGTTGCCCAGTTCGTGGGTTGAAAATAAAGATCGCGCCATTGATTGGCTTGGTGGTCAAGTTCCCCTCGAAGGTCTTGTGAATGGTGACTCTGTAGACGTTGGTATCGTCGATGAACAGTTGGATCTGGTTGCTGAAAAGCTCCGAGTAGTTCTGAGAATTCAAGAACTCCTGGTTACTCTCGGATGCATATAGCTGAAGACCCTTGCGGATACGTTCTCGAAGAACATACAGCGCCGGATTTGCCTTCATGATCTTCGCCATTGCCTGCTGGACCAGTGTCTTCAGACCAGGGAAGTATTGTCCGTAGGCAGAGTAGAGATTGTAAGCAAGATCAATGCCGATCATGAGACCTGTAGCTGAAGGATAGATACTCATGCTGTCAGTAGTATAGTCGAGATACTTGGCACGTACGTATCGTTCAATGTCGTGGGAATCATAATCTCCATATCTCAATTGAACGTCCACCCAAAATTTGTTGGTAGTCGTAGGTTCAATGACATCCTTGGTATCGAATAAGATAGATGGACGAGTGACATTCCACTTGTGGGAGGCGAAAAGAAGAATATCTGCGCATGACGAATTCATCTTATAAGACTTCCGGGGATGAATAGTCTCTTTCTGAACAGTCTCGATGCCCAATTGCTCGAGTTCCTGATCGAACACTTGACAAAGATCCATCACCACAGACTCATGGATCTTCTGCCACAAATGGGCACGGAAGATCTGAATGAGAGAAATTTTGAGAGTGGGAATCTTGCCGTGAAGGAAGATACCGGTCAAATCGAGTTGGACCTGGAAACCGACATACACGTTTGCCCTATTGCCATGTTAGTTTTAAAGTACTGAGGCTGGTATGTGACTTTTGGCATACCTGTTGATCGTGGGAGACCACCAGAGGGTGAACCGACGATTGGGAATCTGATTCAATCCGGATCTCTGGGCGTTGGTGAGCTTCTTGAATTTCATCGACCTGCAAATCGGTTATTGTATGTTCTGAAATATTCTCTTGACATTGATGGCACTTACTCTTCGAATCCACTGGCTTTCTCCCAAAAGAGACCTTCCCACGAAGGGAATGCTGTCGCCTTAAATAGTGTATGTTCCAAAATTGTTTCGACACCTCCAAGGGCTTGGATGACATCTGTGCGATACGCATTGAGATTCCATAGTTTCCCATCGTGCCGCTGACTGGTCCACCAGAAAGGATTGCTCTTCATTAACTGGTACGTCTTGAACTCGGTTCTTGCGCGGAAACCCTTGTCGAAACTCAAAGTGCTTCTGTCCTTCTGGAAAAGTGTATTGATCCGTGGTAAACCACGATCCCAACTATCCTCGAGATCTTCAAGCGTTAGTCTTCGATTCTGTTGATTGGCTTCGAGACGCTTCTGAGAATACTCGGTCCATACTCGCTGGGAATCAATGAACTCGGCTTCCCAGGGAATAATATATCTGAAGATGTTTGGGATGAGAGTCTCCTCGTCGTGTGTCATGCCGGCACGATAATGGGTCACGCCAACGTCCGTCTGTTTGGACCAGCGTTTATCTGATGTCGGGATTAAAATATGAGAGCCCGATATCATACCCAAGCCACCAAGTTCCTTAGGGGTATAGAAGACAGCTGGAGGGAAACGAGAAGGCATCTTCGAGTTCAATCCGATCTTGACACGGGTCTGAATTTTGGTTTCGCATTTCACGATAGTATCAAGTAGATGGACTGTCGAGACAGCTGCTTCACGATAGTACGTGAACAGTGCAATCAAGCTTGTGTTCCACTTGTTCGCAATCTTGGTGAAAGTTGTGGAGCCTGAGGACATCAAAATCTGCCGAATTCTGTTATTGAACTTCGCAATGTCTTCCTCAGTAACCTGCAAGAATGCATGAGCTGTTCTCTCCTTGCTAGTATTGTCGACCAGTGACCAGACACTGTCTTTAACAGGGAACTCATCGTTCTGGTTACGGATCTTTGGTAGAATTCGGACCTCGAATCCACACATAGAGAAGAGCAGATTAGGGTTGTCTCTGCTATAGACGCTAGCGAAAGTATCGTCCCATTCGATCGTAGTGACAGATCTTGGCAGTCTGTTCTTCATGTCCCAGAAAACTGCGCGGCCCAGATTGACATCGTGCCGCATGAGACGCATTCGTGAGTCTCGCGGCCAGCACTTCTTGTTCCGATAGCCGATGACATTTTCGAAGTTTGGATCTGGCTGCTCCGTAAGAAAGCGTTGGATCAGATCTCGGGACTCATCGGCCGTGAAACGGAAGAACACCCAGATGCGATCAATATATCTAGTGTAGAGTCTGATTGGGTGTCTTGTCTCGGTCTCGCGATCTCGGAATTGAAGGAAGTCATTTGGACTCTGTGGGGGTCCTGCAATCTCGCTTGCCCGTTGAAGACCCAACAACAAGAGATCAAGAACCAAGCCGTAGTATTGGAAGACAAAGGCCGAGAACTGAAGGCCACGAATCATTCCGTAACTGTTGACGTGGTTCATGTCTTTGTATGTAAGCTGCACATTGTTCTTCGAAGAGATGTAATCAGCAAGGTTGTGGTCCATAATCAACCTCAGCAGACGATTTAACAGAGTCAAATCAATCTTCTCATAGACCTTGGAAAGCTGAGTCTCAATCATCACGTTACATTCTCCATCCGCGGATTCCCATACTTTGTCCAAGTTGTTGATGCCTTGAGCCCACTTATAAGTAAGCAAAGGAGGGACTTCCGAGTCTGATGGCTTGATCCATGCGGGGAACAAATGGCGCTGGTCTGCCTGATACCAAAGGTACTGGTCGAGATAAGCGTCGCTGATCTTCTCGACAGGCTCGATATCATATACAGGATTTATCGTGCTGTAGTTATCGTTCATGTCGATTCCGACTTCCTTAAAGGCTCTTTGGGTCAAAAGGAAACGTTTGATCCGCTCCAAGGTCGTTCCGGGACTATCGTAAGCTTGCTCGATCAGAGCTAGTTCTTCACGTTGACTTTGATTTAGTCTGCCCTTAACAGAGTATGCTTCCCGTAAGCGTTCGAGCGCAAGAATCAAGATCTTAGTGTCGTGCTTGTAGGAAACACTGGGGAATGGGATTGGCGAAAACTTCCGAGACTCGAGCCAATGTACGGTGGTAGTGTAAATTGCTACTGCTTCCTCGGAAGAGACGTATGGTCCGTCCTTCATGTAATTGTGCTGACGCTCTTGTTCGGCCTTCAACCAAAGACGCGTCAAACGTCCCAGGTTCTTTTTAGCAACAGTCTTGTCAACTGTCGCACCACGACGGATACGCTCTCTGTTGTAATGCGCCACAGAGATCCACCAATCTGCCTTGCTCTTGACGTAACGAAGAATAATGTTCTCGATGGGTGCGGGAAGTCCAGGCACCTTCCATGGGATATTACTCTTCCAGCATCTCCAAGCCTCCGATAGATGCTGCAGAACAGTGTTGACTTTGTTCTGCTTGATGCCTTCAGGCATCATGTCCATGAGATCAGCCATGACTGAAGCGCGAAGTTCGAGATCGAAATGTGATTCGACTCGTTGCTTGGTGACCGTCTTTGCGACTCCCTTACTGTGTCTGCCCTCAAATTGACGAGACAGGAGATTACCGAGCCATCTCTCAAGCAGTGGGATTATTCCACGCATGAAGAATAACCAAACTCTCCACGCGGGAGCCCAGAAACCACATCCAGGACCCTTTCCGACTGGCCCAGAGTTGAATCTGTAGTAGATCAAGTGCTTCAAATCTTTGCAAGATCGAATCTGGTGCATGAGCTTGTACTTGTAACGGTACATTCCTGTCAATTGACCGACGTGATTAAAAGCATACAAGATACCATCCGCAAGTTGGAAGGCATCGATGTTGCCGAGCCGGTATTGTACTTGAGCATCAACAATCAGCTTTGTCAGCTTTAGGATCTCACGCATGAGATGGAACGCATTGCCAAATCTGGACTTCTTTCGCTCCTTGGTGGTCAGAGTCTTGACTGGCTTGAGGTTGAAATTGTAATCAAGATGCAGGTAAGTCAAGTTCTTCCGATGGATAAGAAGGTTGAGCATGTTGAAACCCTGCCGGCAGACTTGAAGGCCAGCTTCAACCCAATCGATGGTGGTCTGTTGGAAGAATTTTGTCTGCTTGAGCGACTTCATCAAGCTTTGCTTGTTCTGGGCTTTTGGTTTCTTCTTGTGCAGCTCATTCAAAACAAAGGTCTTCAGCAGCTTTTGATAGGACACTCGAACCTTGACGGGTTGACCTTGTGGGCAGTGCTCCAGATACCATTGCTTCACAAGAGGCACGTCTTGTGCTCTAACCATGCGACCTGATCTT
Source organism: Cadophora luteo-olivacea (assembly GCA_026120085.1). Lineage (NCBI taxonomy): Eukaryota > Fungi > Ascomycota > Leotiomycetes > Helotiales > Ploettnerulaceae > Cadophora > Cadophora luteo-olivacea. Next base: position 108,110 of record JALRMC010000005.1, on the reverse strand, counting down.
CGGTCGAACGGGAATGGCGCCCACCAAAGAGCGATTGCTGAAGCAGTTTCGCTAGTGTAGAGTTCCTCGTCGGCCAGGAAAGGCTCCACGTCTTCTGGTAGCTCGAATGCGTCCTCCTCGGGTTCCTCGTTGTTGCCATGACCAAAAATCTCGTCCTCGTGACTAATCGTTAAGTTTTTGGGAGCCACTGATCTGGAGGAAATTGGGTTAATTACGGGATCGAAATAGAAAGCTGGTAGACTTGGATCCTCGGCACGGACGTAGACTATTTGAGGATGCGAAAACCAGGAAAGCTTGACGCTGCGTGGGAGGGAATTATACAAGAATGGGAATGCCACCCGATATTCTGTTCGGATAGGCGCGCGGAAGATGATGCGGTCGATGGCGTTGAATTCTCCAAAGTCCTCGTCGTTTGGATCAACGTCTTTGTAAAGAGGCTCAAATCGGGGACCTCCAGGAATAGCAACGTTCAATGCTTTGGCTGTGAGAAAACTGTTGAGCTCGAACATGTGGAAATAATTCTTGTCGACAAGATCACTCAGAAGCTGATGACTTAGTCGATAAAGTGTCGCCATCTGTGGTAAGGTGAGGTTCCATTCCTTGTAACTCGGACCATTGACATGTGGCGTATCGAGAAGAGGGCGGTTCTCATAAAACCATTCGAAGACTGCCCCATCTTCCTGCTCGTCCAACTCCATTTGTATGGGTTCCAATGGCTCAACGTCTTCGATGTTCTCGGACCAGGAAAGAGGTGGCTCTTCATCGTCGAATGGTGGAAATCGCATGCGCTTGAAATGTCTTCTGTCGCTCTTCTCTCTTCGCATACACACCCACATCGTAGCCCACTGTGCGTGGAAAACTGGTTCGATGACTCGAGGTGTCTCGTTGACCAGTGTCAGGCATCCATTGACGTGATAGAGAACCTTAACCTCCCTCGCAGACTCCCACGGCATAGGCATGTTCTCTAGTAACTTCATGACCGCATGTGGCATATATTTCAAAGCTCCAAGATAACTGCGCTTGTCGCTGCTAAACTTCTTCTGTGAAACATCTCCAATGTCCTTCACGATCTTCCGTAAATGCTCGGGGGGCATGTCTGCTTTCTGGGTTTCGACAAATCCTCCCTTCCTCTTCTCTCCGAATCGATTCCGCTGAGTCCGCAGCCATTCCTTCTTCTTCTGTGCAAATTTGGCTGTGCGAGCGTCCGTCGGTGGTCGATATCCTGGAGGCGCTGTTTGGCCAGGCGGACCAGGAGGCGCGCCCAGCATCGAGGGAGGACCAGAACCCCATCCAGGAGGAGGAGGTGGTGGAATGGACGACGACATGTTGTTACAAGTCGCGATGCCCGATCTCCTTTGATGATTGGTGACTTGCGTCGAGATCTTCAATCTCAGTTGCGATGATGCTGTGAGTTTGGTGGAGGAGCCTCTCAAAATTTAGTCGCGCCTCAGAAAACGAGCAGCTTCGCAGTTGATGCACGCTAAGTCTGTAATTGCCTAGTGCTTGGTCCGAGCACATCCCGCTTCGCCAACCAATGGCAGATCAGCTCATCCCACACTCTTGCCGACTTTTAGAAAAACTTCATTCGACATCACGACAAATTAATCGGTCACCAGCAACTTTCGTCGACAACCGCAACGATGGCCTCCAACAGATTGACATATAGACGCCGCAACCCGTAAGTCTCGATCGAACTCAGCTATTCTTCAAGGAATTGCACATTTCGTCACCTCTCCAACATCTCCCGCGCATCTTCAACAACATTGAAGGAACTTCTCTAACGGCTTTTCTCGCAGATACAACACGAAGTCCAACAAGGTTCGCGTTGTCAAGACTCCCGGAGGAAGCTTGAGATATCTGCACATCAAGAAGGTCAGTCATGTCTCCATGGAGTTCCTTGGGGCGCGCCTGAGAAGCTTCCGCCATAAACTGTCAAATCAAGCAATGCTAACTTTCTTCAGGCCGGCACAGCGCCCAAGTGTGGTGATTGCGGTATCAAGTTGCCAGGTGTAAGTGATCCAGAATTCGCACAATCCGAGATGGGATAGATTGGGGTTGGAAAAGGAGTCTTGGTTCAGCGGTACTCGGAGGACTTGGCCGCCAAATTTGTCGATGTCATGCATTGAAGCTTTTGTGTTCAATGCTGGACGACAGGAGACGTGGTCCTGCGATGACTGCCCGAGGAGAAATGAATGGGCATCATTATTTGCAACCGGAGGATATAAGCTAATGTATTTCCCGAACAGATCCCAGCTCTCCGACCCCGCGAATACTCCCAGATCTCCCGCCCAAAGAAGACCGTTCAGCGCGCCTACGGAGGATCGAGATGTGCCAACTGCGTCCGTGATCGTATCGTCCGAGCATTCTTGATCGAGGAGCAAAAGATCGTCAAGAAGGTCCTTAAGGAGTCTCAACAAAAGAAGCGTTAAGGAAGGGATATTGATGGGGTTGCTTTGGGTGTTCGATTGGGCAGGCTTGCATGGAATCAGCCGGTATTAGCTGAACCTCTCTCAGGTCTTCCTCAAATTATGGAGACTTGATTGCACGATACACGATTTTGTCTTTCATGGAAGTGTTTTGTGACTAGAAAAATTCGGAGCACATAGGTTACATGTGAGAACAAAGGAAGACTTTCAAAAGCCAGGAGCGAGCGGAATCCAAAGTACGACTATTCAATGGATCCTCCTTTCCTTTACATCCTCCTTTCCTTTACATCCTCCTTTCCTTTACATGGTTGAGGGGCCGACATTGCCTCCATCTCCCGAGAGATGAGCAGGCACTTCTACTGATTGGTGTGGCCTCTTGATCCTCATCAGTGTTCGTATAGGACCAATTTTTCGGACTTCCAACTAAGGGCAAGCGCCAGGTTGCACATCTCAGTCGATTTTCAGTAAAGATTCCATTTTAGTGATCTATAAACTAAGGTTTGGCCTCTTGAACACTCAGTCACAACCCGCACATTGACTCTCTGTAATATTATTTCCAAGCGAGTGACGGGATATCTTCAATCTGATCTCATGAAGCACAATTTGAAACCTGACTGGCACTTGTACTGATTCCTGGTTGTCCTTTGATGGAACATTGTAATCAAAGCTGGGCTACATGGATTTTTTCTGGACTAGGAGAAAGAACAGGGCCAAGGTCCAATACTGTAGCTTACGAATATCAGAACTGTCATCCGCCAATGTGATATCGTATTTGCTACAACTCTGTGCTTGGACGGAGAGGGGGTCTGCTGCTATCAACTCGTGACACTCTTATCTTTCCCGGATAGGATCTTGGCGGTAATCCGGCGCAACGACGATTCACGTCAACAATGTCTTACCAAAACCACGCCAGATTCCTATAAGCAGCTCCCTTTTATAGAGGATGCAGTTGCGTCTATCGCCCTTTACCTATTCTCAATATTCATAACTTCGAACCATTTGTCTACTTCGCACTTCCACTTCCACCTCGACCATGGCGCCTGCGGAACCTTTGTTTGCGAATAATAGAAGAGACTCTTCAATACACTCCGAGGAACGAGCAGCCGATGAGGATACCGCGCTCTTAGGCGGCCGGCGAAAGGACTCTGGCTCTCCTCTTAGTAGAGCTTCATTTTGGAGAGAAGTAGGGCTTTTCACATGGGCTTTGATAGCTACTGCTGCTTGTATTGTCCTGGCAGTCTTCACACAGCATCAAGGTCTCTCCCATGGCTCTGGCTCTGATCACCAAGCACCATCGAAGCCTACTGGGAAAAGGAACCTGATATTCATGGTATCCGATGGTATGGGCCCTGCGAGTCTGTCTATGACTCGTAGTTTCCGCCAGCTTCGCGGTATGATTTCAACGTCTAAAATTCGAAATCTACTGACAATCCAGATGGCCTACCTATCGATGATACTCTCGTCCTAGATCAACACCTTATCGGCTCCTCTCGTACCAGATCAACGAGCAGTCTTGTCACTGACTCTGCGGCCGGCGCAACAGCGTTCTCGTGCGGACTGAAGAGCTACAATGGAGCTATATCCATGCTGCCAGATCATACACCTTGTGGGACAGTTTTGGAAGCTGCGAAGAAGGCTGGCTACATGACTGGATTGGTTGTAACAACAGATATCACAGATGCCACGCCAGCATGCTTCGCTGCCCACGTCAATATGAGATTGGAGGAAGATCTGATTGCGCAGCAAGAGGTTGGAGAGCACCCTCTTGGAAGAGGTGAGTTTTAGTAAACTTGGTGTTTAATCTCTATCTAATGGAGCTATAGTCGTTGACGTTATGCTCGGGGGCGGACGATGCCACTTTCTGCCAAATACTACAGAGAGGGGATGCAGAGCCGACGACAAAGACATTACTAAATTGGCACAAGAAAAGTTTGGCTGGAGCTATGTTGATAGTCGGAAGGATTTCGACAGGTTAGAGCTTGGCAATAATGTAAAGCTTCCGTTATTGGGGTTGTTTGCTGAGAGAGATATTCCATTCGAGATCGATCGACGAAACCAGAACGACGTCTTCCCGTCCTTGAACGAGATGGCGCAAACGGCGTTGAAGGCGCTCGAAGATGCGACCGCAGATAGTGACAAGGGATTCTTTCTTATGATTGAAGGGAGCAGGATCGACCACGCCGGGCATGGGAACGATCCAGCTGCGCAGGTCAACGAGGTACTTGCTTATGATGAGGCTTTTGCTTCCGTAATTGAGTTCCTCGAAAGATCGGACGATGAGGGTGTTCTGGTCGCAACCTCTGATCACGAGACTGGTGGTCTATCTGTTGCTAAACGTATGTGAATCACGCTCAACTTGAGACTGGAACTGACCTCTAGCAGAATTGCACCCATTGTATCCACAGTACAAGTGGTTGCCCGAGGTTCTTATCAATGCTTCTAGTTCAGCCGAGCACTTGGCCGGTCGTCTTAATAACCACATTGCCCAGAATGGGAAGGGAGACAAGCTCGGAAAGTTCATCAGCGAAGAGCTAGTCCGCAAAGGCTTAGGAATTACCGATGTCACGGAGAAGGAACTTCAACTTCTTATTGACAACCCGCCTCTGAGTGTCTATACCTTTGCCAATATGATCAGTCGACGAGCCCAGATTGGGTGGTCTACTCACGGACATAGTGCCGTCGACGTCAATATCTACGGAACAGCTGGGTCTGATGCCTTGCGTGGAAACCATGAGAACATCGAAATCGGCAAGTTTCTCCGTCACTATCTCGATGTTGACGTGAAAGCTATCACCGATGAATTGGTGGAAAAGCTAGAGACCTTCAGCATGTCAAGCACTGCTGGAGATAGCTGGACTGGACGGATACCAAGCGAAGAGGATATGGAGCTGGCTTCGAATCACTATCAGCCGCATCATGCTTAAGCCCCAGGTGCAAGTGTCTGACTGTGCCATAGATCGTATTGGTCTCCATTATCTGTACTTTTAGAAATACCCGCATTGGCATTCTTCGCGAAACTGCATCAAATCGTTCTTGGTAGGCGAAGATAGAGCTATTCCACGTGACTCTGGACAAACGCCACCCAATCGTCACACAAGGGAGGCTCGTTTGCGACAAACTTCTTGCTTCTCCTTCTGAATTCTCTCTGCCCATATTTTATGGTATCACGAGCTGTGAAATCTTGCTGCTAGGGAGTCAAGCTTTACAAACGCTGAAGACGCTTGTGCTTCAGTCATACGCACGGCGCCTATCGTTTGCCGCCCGATCCCACGGGTTTGCGAAACCACTCACTTGAGAGTCATCTTCAGCGGCAGCGATGGTTTTGTTTTACGGAAGGAAATTCTCAATCAGTCATGGTCTTCACAATCAGTCCCAACACAATCACTGTTCCGCCTCTTCCGCTGCCAACACGTCCTCGTAGTGGAAAGCTGACACGGTCACATCAACCATGTCAGCGTTTGGGACGTACCCAGAGATCAGATGGGGTCGATGAGGTCTGGCCTGAGATGAACCAACACAGAATCTAGTCATTCTCGGCAAAGGCATGGAGAGTTTCTGAAAGAACATGTGTGCCACATTCTCATATGACCGTCCTAGATACCAAGCTCGGTGTGAAGCTGGCTCTTGTACTTGAAGACCGTCACTGCTCCCTCAAGTCCGGCTTTCTAAAGGATACGCACTTGATGAAGAGCACCCTACATCCTTCCATGTTCAAGCTTCCATCATAGCAGCAAAAGAACCCTCCCTAAGTGCTCCCTCAAGCCTACAATCGACAACACCTACGTTCCAGGATGTGCAACTACTGGAGTGTCGAATCCCCTTGTGGTCACCGAACTCTCCTTGCTGGCTCAAATTGCTATCTCATCTACGCCCAGCTCCAACGCATCAACGACCCCTCCCGGCAAATTCAAGGCGTCCTACCATTCGAGATACCGCCAGGATGTATGCCAAATCGAAGGAACGTCCAGCATCGATACACTGCTGAATTTTGCAGCTTCGAGTGTAGAAACAATGCGCTCTATGGGGAGAGGTGTGGAGCCAGAGATGCGAGGTACGGACCTGGGTCTGAGAGAATCGGTGTTGGATGGAGGTATTGAGAGGTGATTGTAATACGGGGGTGACTGGTGGGCTGGCGTTTGGAGATCGGGAAGGTATGGGATGGCTGTATGACCATTGATGAACGAACGTTGCGGCTGAAGCGAGCTTGGGAGGAAGTCTGAACTATGCGATGGGTGCGAGGAGGAGATCTGAAACTTTCTACAGCACTATGGAACAGCAAATATGGATGTCTTCGGAAAATTCTATCACAAATTTCAAGCTTGTTCGTTTGGCCTTCGCTTGATAGCTAGTTTGAATCACGAAAAAACGGACATTTCCCCCTTTCGGAATTCAGCTCAACTTCCAGCCTCTGCCTCTCAGCCTCCATTTTCTCCTTGCCGAAGTTCCTCAACGCATTTGGACCAAGTTCACTCGCAACAAAGCCCTGTGGGAAATACTTGTCTCCTTCATCTCCTGGTAGAATGCCCCCTTTCAACCACGTCTTCCAAGCTCCAAATCCCCAGCGGTTCCTGAAAGTTGGTTTCACATACCATGGCGAGATGGTATATTTCTTTGCCAACATTCGACCCGATGAAGTGACTACTGGAAGACGCTTTTTTGGCTTACGTCTGGGAAGTGATAAGTGTAGTAGGAAGAACTTCCGGACTGCGACGAAGCGTCGAATGAATGTGAAGTAGCTCTGTGGGGGTTTTGGGATCCTGTCCGGAGGTTAGATCTTGATGAGTTCTATCTTGGACAGCATTAAGGAGAAACCTACATCATAGCTTCTCGAAGCTTGTCCTCCAGAATGGCCGCCACAATCTTCCCTCCAACGACCTTTAATCTTGCCGGTACCTTCCCAACAATATGATACAATGTCGCATCAGCCACTTTCTTGTTAGACACATTTGGTACCATGTGTTCCTCTTGATACTGGCAACTCCAACGATCTAGATCATCAAGCCAATCGATGCCATCCTTCCAGCCATTTTTACTTCCAGGAAGCAAGTCATAAGTGACACCCAACGCTTCCCCGAGACCCTTCCACAAAGTCCCAACTGCACATCTCTCCAGACCAGATAAATCTCTCCATTCGTACTTGGCAACCCATCTTGCGGGCTCCAGAGCGAAGAGTGAGAGAGTGTACAGCATATCCGCATCTGTAATCCTCCCATTAGCACGGTGAGCTGAATGCAGATAGTTGATTCGAGAGAGAGCTTCGATGGCACGAGGCGAAGCAGGGGCATTGAGGACTGATTCCAAAAGAAGACACCCCGTATCAGCATATCTTTTGTCAACAGTATCCTTTGACGAGAACTGGCCAGTGACACAGAGAAGTGACGAGATGCTCGGGATCCCATAAGCTTTGAACAGAGCGAACATCGTAGCTGCGGAGAATGTAGTGGGAAACTCGTATTCGATCAGAAAGTTGTGAATCTTCCATGCATCTTCGACTGTCATCTGGGCATAGCTTGATCTATTTGTGTAGCCATGCTTGGCTGGAAGAATGTTGGATCCTCGGAAGCGAAGTCGTTTGACGAAGTAGAGGTATAGAATGGCTCCTGGTACAAGCACAAATCCGCCCCATTGGGGTATGCAAGATATCATTATGGTCCACTGACTTGTCATAACGATTGCTTTGTCGAGCGGAGAACGGGATCTATTTGAAGATGTTGGAAGAGCGAACTTGTTGATTGAGTGAAAAAGTCTGGATGAGTGGGGTCTAAGCCACTGCCAAACATCCGGGTACAACACACAATACGCATTCGTTCATTGAACATGCGGCTGAGAACAATAGAGTTCAAAAATAGAAATAAAGAAAATGTTCCCCGGGCTGGGGAAAGGCCCCCAACGCACGTGATATGCAGGATATATTACTCCTGCGTGATACCGCTTCAAAAATACCAACTTGGATATAGCCTAAGTTGTCTACCCAATCATAAAGCACCGAAACTCAGCAACTATTGGTTGGGGGCTTCGGAGAGTTGTTAGCCTCCAGGAGGGGAAGAGTTACATTTCTTATCAAATGCATGCGCTTCGCCTCGACGCTGGTTACCCGAGCAGGTACCACGACAATTGCCGGCTACGCGATAACCAACTAGAAAGCAGCTGAAAGAACATGACTGTCAATATGGCGTTTAAAGGTTTGGCAGAATGCATTTTCATGGTAAAGCCGCATGCTGACGGCATTAACAGCAACTGTGGTTTTGCAGCGCTTCTCAAGTCATATATGGAGGTTGAATCTTCGCAATGACAAACCAGATGCAGATAAAGATCTCCTTATGGCTCCTATGCGTGCTTCTATATCTTGCAATGAGTCGGTAGGACAAGGATGGGTATCACAGCCCAACCAGAGAGGAACTTTGGACATTTTGTGGACTTGCGTGTCAACACTTTTCATCTGTCTTTGGGTACAGTAAGTTGAAATAGCCTGGCCTTTATCTTTCAGAACATCTCACTGACATCTTCCATCTTTTAGACTTCACTTGAACCTCCCTGCTAGCCACGAAGGCCTCCTCCGCCAATCTTGGCGAAGATTCCGATGGCTTCTACTCGGAGCTCTCGTCCCAGAAGCATTCCTCCTCTCCGCCGGTGGGCAATGGGCATCAGCCAAAAGATCGCAAGAAGACATGAAATCTCTCGGTCTCTCAGCCTGGACACTCGTCCACGGCTTCTATGCAGACAGCGGGGGTTTTGTCATCCACTCGCAAGATGCACCATCCTTCCCAGCCAACGCAAAGCAAATCCACTACCTCGTCAAAAACAAATACGTCCCTCTGCCCGACATAACTCAAAAAGAGATATTCGACAAAAGCAAGGGCGATAGATTCACAAAAACAGTAGCTTGTTTTCAGACACTGTGGTTCATGACCCAATGCACTGGCCGCATCATCCAAGGCCTACCAGTCTCCCCTCTGGAGTACCAAACCTGCGCCATCATCATCTGCACTCTAACAACATACTACTACTGGCTTCACAAACCCCTCGACGTCCAAACTCCAACCATCATCAAGATGAAAACTCCAATAGCAGCTATTCTCATTGCCGCTGGTCCAGCAGCCAAACAGCCATACCGGTACACACCTCTCGACTTCGTCGAAGCCCAAGCCCACATCATGAGCCTGTTTCCTCGTTTCTGCCGAGACAATGGCCCATATCGGAAACCATTTCGTCGAATCCCGAATGATCGAAATCCTCAGCTACTAGATATGAGGCAGCGCGCATTCCTAGGGATTAACGTCATCCTGTTCTCCACCCTCTCCTTCGCAGAATGGTACTTCACCTTCCCATCAGCCATCGAGAAGACATTATGGCGCTGCGCATGCGTGACAGCAGAGGCTTGTCTATTCATCCACGCGCTCGCTGATGCGGTTGGCAATCGTCATAGGCGGAGGAAAGGTGGAGAGTATCAGTATATCGAGGGGTATAAACTCCGGATGCCCGTTGGATTCATTTTCTTCTGGATCCCGTTCTTCACGTATCTTGGCGCGAGACTCTTGATCATTGGATTGGCGGTGTCAAGTTTGAGGAGACTGCCGATAGATTGTTATACGACGGTGCCGTGGGCGAGTATGCTACCTCATATTTCTTAGGCAGAATGATTCGATGTACGTGTCTTTCGGATGTGATGGACGGCAGCAAATACATAAGGGGGACGATTCGTGAGTTACATATTTTCTTCTACTAGTCATTCCGTGTCGAAAACGATATACATGTAAATACTATTGGTTCTATATTGTACAGTACACGAGAAAATAATTGAGGCGTCCAACTAAGACTAAAGTCAGATTCATCTGTGTCGTAATATCCACAACTGTCTTGCTGTCTCGCTTACTGTAGCAGACTCGGGGAGGGGCACGCAGGGCACTGACTACATCGCTACACAGCGGCAATTGGGCACAATGGGCCATCCCTAAATTTCATTATGGGTCATCTCCTCGAACAGACCTCGTCGAGTTCTTTTGTAGGCATCAACATTGATCCCGTTTCACTGCTATAGCTTTACGCACCATCAGCACTCACCTCTTGTAAAGAGAAGGGACGCCGTGTTCAGTTGAACAAGAATGATAATCATAGTGGAAGTTTTTGATTGAAGAAGTCTAAACAACCATTAGTCTAAATTTTGTGTTTTAAGTATCTAAAGTGATCGAGGCCGTTATGAATCAATTTTACTCCGAATCTTCCCAGGAAGAGCAAGCATTCTCTGAACACTCTTCCACAGAAGTCTGCCCAACAGAACTTTCCTCCTCGGAGCTATTCGAGCAACTGTCCTCCTCGAAGTCCTCCTCTTCAGAATCCTCATACTCAGAATCTTCCTGCAACTCGATCTGCACCTTCTCACACCCAGGACAACTGGACAAATCCCTTCCACTTCCACACTTCTCCTTCCCCTTCATTCCCTCAGAATACACCACAATTCCGCCACTAATCTCCTCTATCTCCCTTCTCACCTCCTCAATCATCCCCACAACCTCCTCCACAACCCCCCAAACCCTCTTCCTATTCCTCACCCCTAAACACCCCCTCTCCATCACCCTCAACTGCTTATAAACCTCCAACCAATTAACATCCATCACCCTCCCCTCCAACCTCTCCCTCACAAACCTCAACCACTCCCCGGGCATAACTCCCTCCAGCATCTCCAAATCCTCCAAACCACCAAACTCCTCCCTAAAACTCTCCGCATAATCTCTCTCTACCGCGCCGCGGATCTCATCGATCTCCCAAAACCACGGCATCTCTTCCATGATGAAAGACTTGAAGATCTGTTTGGGCAGTTGTCGGAACGAGCGTGATGAGAGACGAAGTGCTGCTATCTCGCTGGGTGAGAGGCGCTTGAGGATTTTATTCTTGAGTTCTGAGGGGAGGACGGAGAAAGGGTCGGTGGGATTGCGACGTCTCCTTAGCCCTCTGCTCCCCATTTCTTTCGCCTTCGACATCGATATCATTCCAGATCCAGCCCCGAAAGATTCTCTCGAAGCAAATACACCATCTCCTCTAGGCTTTTCGGAATACATTCCCATCATCGTTAATTTGAAACCCGGTATGTCTACTGGATTGGAGGTGAGATATTCTGTTCCCGGTCTATGTACCCAGAACTTCTCTTTCAGGTCTCTGATAACGGGGTCGTGGTGTAAGCCTTGAAACCCGCAGCCACCACATGCTTTACGGTGCCAGAGGGCAGCAAGGCCGTCGATGTCGACATAGCCGAAGTTCTGGAGGGATATGCGACTGAAAATGGAATAGCAAGTGCTGTGAATAGGAATGCCGATAGGAATATCGTCGGCTGCGGTTGGGAAATTCTGTGGCATGAACTGACTGACTCCAAATCTCTCTTTAGGCAAGTAGACTTTCTGGCCGTCGAAAGGCGCATCAATCTCCTCTGAAACGAAGAATCGACTCTCCCTCTCCTCAAATCTCTCCTCTTCATCACAGTCCTCTTCCTCTTGAGACCCAAAGCCCTTTCGCTTCGGCAAAACAAATCTCACACCCCTCATCCCCCTCATCTCCCTCTCCCCAATCCTCCACCCCGAGTACCCGCCCTCAAACGTACATCCCTCGCCGGCTAGATGTTGACATCTGCTTTCCGCATGTACATCATGTGGTTTCTCTACGATGACATTCTGACAGCCAGATTCGGCTGAGTAGCGACTACAGCGGCTGTTCGTAGCGTCTTGGAGATGGTAAGGTGATCCTGTCAAGGCGTCGAGGGAGGAAAGGAGAGGTTCGTGAATGGTGCGCGTACGGCCGATGGTGAATGGGATGGCGCAGAGTTGGCAGCTTAGTGATTGGGCCGCCATTTTCATATGAGTATTGTGCGTTTGTCAAGGAAACTTTTTGCTATATTTCCTTTCCTTTAACTGAAAATAAACACGGACAGGACGTGAGAGGAGTTATAAAGTCCGACATATTATCTGAGTTTGGATACAGTGAGGCTGAGTACCTTCCTTACCTACTTCCTGTCCGTGTATCTGACAGGATTCCATCCGATCCCGCGACGTGGGGTTGGATGCAGTGCTTCGGGCTCGCTAAGTCTTCTGACATAAATAAAAGGGGGCGAACATGCATGGCTCGTAAGCGAGGTGAGACTCGCTAGGTGGGTTTCGGTGGGTTTTGAGTCAACATCGGGGGTTCGGAAACGCCCCGAGTATGATTTAACCTTCGTGATTCCCGGAGTTGACTTTTCACCATTGGTAAAGGATGCTTTCTTGTCCACAATTATGTGAAACGAGAAGGCTACAGTAAGGGTCCGAGGGTTGGGGTCGATGAAGGATTTCAGATCCTGAGAGCTGCACGGATTGTGGATGCGACATTTGATCAGAAAAAGTAAGCGCTTGCTTATTACTAGAGATGAAAGGTATGTGCTTTGGTAATTATGGGCCACTCTACTTAAATGAACTGTTGGCCGGAAGGTGCTGATATAAGTTGCTGGTCCGACAACAAATAGCGGAATTTAAATGTTCTGCATATGGCACAGGGTCGTGGTCCCTCCCTCGGGAACGATGTGCATTGCCCCGGAACAGCGAAGCAATATCGTAGAATCATTGTAAGATATCTGGTGAGTCGGTCTTTCAGTGAAGTCTGTTCCGTCGTTGTTTAGCTCGGCAAGTGATTGAGTCCTTGCGATGACAGAGACTCGAAAGCAGACGTGTTGCGACTGCTGACTCTAAGCCTGATCTTGATTTACAGTCAAGCGTAGGGATTGCTTGTCTGTATATTGACTGCTGTATAGAGAAGTGAACAGCGTAGAGCGAAGTTAGAGGGAAGGGGCCGGTATAAAAACTGTGTGTATTTGAATTCCTGATGTTTTCTTGGATATGACCACTGTTTCCCCTTTGATCCAGCAGAGAACCTAACTGTAACTCCGATGACTTTCCATAATCCGTGTTCCCGGCCCGCGAGGAGCCTCATATACATTGTCCTCCGTTCGTATCGTTGAGTGCATCCAGCACACTTTTCTACATCCCCTATATTCAATACAAACCTGCCATTTCCACGTACAAAAGGTCATGTCCACGTTTCGCTAAATCGACTATTCCTCCTCTGCACAGGCGTACTAGGACTCCAACTCCCTCCTTCACTCGGTCCACTCGGACTACTCGCCGTTCCGTCCCCTCTATTCCTCCCCATCACACTCGCAGACCAACGATCCGTATTCGGACTCACAAGATCATCCTCTTCCCGTCTTGGTCTAGGCCTCGCACTCCCCTCTCCCAATCCCCTCTCCTCAACACCCAACTCCGCCATCGGAGTCTTCGTCTTCGTCTCCTTGATGGGACTCATCCTCCCAACTCCCCCCGCCATCTCAGCTTCATTCCCTCTCGTTCCTATATCTCCAGGTACATCCGCCTCCAGCTCTTGCGGATGCATAATCGGATTCCCCCACTTCTCGACCCTCGAGTCCTTGCCTGAAACTTCACTAGTAAGAGCACTCGCCTGCGCTGAGTATGCACTCGTTGTGCTTGGGTCGACGCGTTTTCCGCTGTCGATCTCGTGAACTGGGCCTTTGTTCTCTTTCTCCGTTCTCGCAGCTGCGAGACGGCGGCGCCGCTTGAGGAGGAAGAAGATGAGAAGGGCTAGAATGGCAATGCCAGCGATGGCGCCGATTACAATGCCTGCTATAGCGCCTCCGCCGAGTTTGGATTTGGAGGAGGGAGAAGAGGGCGTCTTGGGGGAGTTTGAGTTGGTAGGGTCGGTAGATGTCGTTGCTGATGGGAGGGTAGCCGGCAGAGCGACGAGCGATGGAGAGGCGTTATCCGAAAAGACGGCTTGGGAGACGTTGAACGTCCTGGAGTTATAGTGGGCTGTTACGTAGGCTTCTTGCAAAAAGGCTCGGCCTAGAATGTATAGGTTCTCGTCGGTGGTTTGCTTGAGTGGAAAGTACAAGCTTGAGGTGTTGGTCAGCAGTGGTGCAGTAATGTTCAGATCGAATGCAGCGTAAGGAAGTACGATGTCGGTTGTTTGGCCGCCTTCCTTTTGGTTCGCGAGTGTAAATGTGATATTTGGGTTTAGAGACACCAGACTTTGGTGTGTGGTGTTGGAGATCAGGTAGCGTCCCGACGCTTGGTCGAGTGTCAAGCCGAATGCTTTCTCAAATTGTTGGCAGGCGGATACGGGCAGGTAAAAATCAGGGACCGCAGAGTCAATGAAGGCGAATATGGGATCAGACATCAAAGTTGTGTTTCCTTCTGCCGTGGTAGTTATAATAGCGCGAACCGTAACTACAAGATCGCGAATATTGTCGCTTGCCATGGTGAAGCGGATCGGATTTGGTGAGAACTTCGAAGCATCGTAGCCACCGAATATCAGACTTCCAAAGACGCTTTTCAGGCGATAGTATGCTCCAGCTGTGTAGCTCCAGCTCATACTGGAGATCGTACCGTTTGAGTAGAGAGTATCTGCAAAACTTGCTTGCGGAGTCTCGTAACCAGTGAAATTGGTTGGCTGAAATCCCATTCCTAGCATTCCAAACCACCAGTCATCAGACACGATTTCTGATACAATCTGGTTGGCGAGAGTTGGGCCTGTATCGGTCCGGAAGCCGAGTCCAACTGTATCGAAACCTGGGATTGTGTTAACGTGACCCAGTCGACTTTCTACAAGAATGCTTACCATATTGCCCCACGCCCTCGTACCCGAGCATCTCTTCCAGTTGCAGCTGATACTGATCACCTTGCTTCCAAGTGGACGATTTCGCACCATCAAAGAAGCCACCTCTGTCCTCCTCACAATTTGCTTTCACTCCAACACTGGTGTTGCAGACTTGGGCAGCTGCACCATACACAACCCACGTCTCTTGCCATGATGTTGCTGGTAACACTCGGTACGTTGATACAGGTGTACCGACCCTTATCGTGAAGGTACTCCACGTGCCGTCAACTCCTTCCCTGATACCAGTTATTTTTTGGCCAAATGAATTAAAATCCAACGATACGTACCATACTTGACTTGTTGCTGCAACCACTGGAACCATCAAAGTCGCATTGTCCCTCTTCTCCACTAGCACACTTGTGTCGCCACTCTGAGCCAGCAAACCAGTCGCACCAAAACCCAAACATATCAATAACGAGCGCATATCAATTCAGTAAGCTAACCAGCCAAACGAGACGGCAAAGGTTTACGATATAGACATCACAGCCAAGTCAAACGAACGACACAATGGTATTTAACAATTCGATGGCAGAGATAAAAGGAGGAAAAAGCCGTATGAGCTCATACAGCGAAGGCAAAACAGAAAAGAGCGGTAGCGAGAAACCCCAAAAGAGACAGCAAATACTACTTTACCAGGTGCTTCGTGTCCACGATAGGTCGGCGCACAGCGATCATCAGATGATGTGCTGTGTTGGGTGTTGGAGATGCATGGATATGCAGGTGTTTTCAAGGTAATGCAGATATGACGTTGGTGTGGCCGGCCCTTGCCCTCGTGGCGTGCATGGAGAACAGCCAGTGATGGTTGGTTGGGTTGCAGGGTTGGTAATGGCCGTTGCAGAGAGATATTTATCCAATTGACCCGCAGCTGAGAATATTGACAGCTCTTAGCCAGTATGAAAGTCGTTGTTTGGAGAAGCTCTCACAAGGGGGGAGGCTTTGCTCCGAAAGATGGAGATCTCATGTCACGGGATCCAAGCGTGACTTTGAAACCCCAATCCCACCAGCATACATTTTCTGGGAAGCGTCCTCCAATAATTCAAAGGCATCAGGCTCGACCTCGAGTGCCGATCTTCCAAATATCTCTCATGTTTGGATTTGAACCCAAGGAGAAAGTATGTCGGTGTAAGCACCATTGAGTGGTGTCACCCACGAAATCAATCAAACGAGTGAAGTGAAACATGCAAAAGAGTGAATTGTGCTGCGACATGCAACAAAACGCCACATTCTCTTCAGCCAAGTCCAGAATAGCGAATCGGAGAAAGTACCACAGTTCTGCCGTAGCAGCCACAGTCCTTAGCTCTTTTCGCCTTGCAATAGAGTCTGATATGAGTGAAGTGTGCGAAAGTGAATCTGGTCAGATGTGCAACAAAGTCTTGAATGAAAAAGTCTGTGGCCAATCAAATGGAATGTGTGCCCTCTAGTAACTTGCTCCGTCGGATTTGAAAGACTATTGGCAATGAGAGAGAGATCTTTGAGAAGCTATATCGTGAGACATTCGTTCGTTCTGCTTAAGGGCAGAGGCTCGTCATCTCGGATATCTGATGCCGTCGAGACTCTCAAGGCTCTGAAGGCAGCACATGCTCGTACTAAGCAACGACATTCTTCTGTCTGGGCTGAGAGGACACCTTCAAGTGGGGTGGTCCAATTCTTTGTTGATAGAGTCTCTAGCGAATGTTATTATTGGAAGTCAGCCAGCCCAACAGCACAATGTTTGAACGGCGTGCTATCTAGGTCTGCAGCGACTCGTCCAACCCCACCGGGTCCGCTTTCCAGCTCCCACATTGAGCTTCACTTGCGAGTCTCGGCCTTGGAGACAACATGATAGCCGAGCCGATACCATACCGGTATCTTTCTGGTCTGTATTCTGTACGGAACGTACTTTCGCAGCTTCGCTCTTCTACATCGTTTTCATTTGTCGACGCGATCATGCCGATGATGCTCTGTGTGGCAGGTTGACAAGTTTGTACCTGCACGATCCCTGTAGATATCGAGCTGTCAGCTCCTGAATCCCTGTCATATAGATACCGAGGCTCCATATCCCCCGCAATTCCAATTTCAAGGCATAGCTCAGGCACATGCACATTTATTTTCGTGCTGTGCCTCAAAAAAATTCAGAAACATGACAGCTGGGGAAAACATCCCCCCCTCTCCGCATGCTCGGTTACAGTCGTATCTTTGTGGTCTAGTCCTCGTTCGACACCAAGTCCGCTGTCGCCAGAGCTAAAAAGGCTGGCAGCTCCGGATTGCTGGTGCTGAACTAGACTACATCTGTGTCCACGCGCGAAGTTCGGACGAGCTGCCTGCCTTTTGGGTCTACGAAGCGGTTCGAGCCCGCTTTCCGATGACAAAAACATCCTATTTGTTTGCCAATGCTTGTTTCCTTACGTCGGACCCGGAGAGTGGAGAGCTGATGGGGAAGGAGGAGTAACTTGTACCAGTAGCAGTACCCGTAGTACAGGTAAGTGACTACGAGTACAAGTACAAGTATGTAGGTACGACCGCGATTTTCAATCACTCTTTTGACCTCCTCTTTTCCCTTTTCCATCCTTCTCTCTCTCTCGCCCCGCGTTTCTCTATTCCCCGCGTTCTTCTACGCGCTCGAGATAGGTACCGCAGTCATGAGGTCATCAGTGCTTCTCACCCTCGCGGCAGGACTCTGCGCTAGCGCTTTCAGTCTCGAACGCCGCCAGGCCGCCAATTGGACTGTTGGACAGACTGTACAGACCGAGAGTGGACCTGTCAATGGACATGCTGCAAAGAACAACTCTCAAGTCTCGGAATATCTGGGTATTCCTTATGGACAAGCGCCGGTTGGAGATTTGAGATTCGCTGCTCCAGTCAAGTTCACAGGGAACAGCTCGATCAATGGAACTTCTTTCGTGAGTTTGACACGAGGAGGAATAGATATAATTGCTAACAAGTGTGTAGGGTCCCAATTGCCCAGTCAAGAGATCCAATAGTAGCATTCCTACTGCTCAGGCGCTCGACGCGGCCAATGTCACCGCTGCTGGCATTACAACCTTGTCAATCCTGAGTGCTTCTGGGACCTATAGTGAGGATTGCTTGTTCTTGAACGTCTGGACCAAGCCTCAAACCGGCGAGAGCAAGAAGGCTGTGCTAGTCTGGCTATATGGAGGCGCTTTCAGCAGTGGAGCAGCTTCAGTTCCTGGATACAACGGTGCAAACATTGCCGGCCAGGAAGATGTCGTGGTTGTATCCCTCAAGTATGTTCCCCAACTCATTATCTTGCTGAAATTTAAGCTAATGTTGATTTCACAGCTACCGACTGAGCATCCTTGGCTTCCCAGGAAACCCCAACTCGACAGCCAATGTTGCACTTCTCGACCAGAGACTCGCAGTAGAATGGGTCCGCGACAACATCGAGAACTTCGGAGGCGACCCATCAAGAATCACCCTCTTCGGACAATCTGCAGGCGCAGCTTCCGTTGATATCTACTCTTACGCCTGGAACCAAGACCCAATTGTCGCAGGACTGATCCCCGAGTCCGGTAATGTTATCGGCTGGGGCTTGCCCAACTCGAAAGAGTTCGGTGCCGCAGCCTGGTACAACGTCAGCAGCACTCTCGGATGTGGAAAATCTTCCTCAGACTCCGCCGCCGTCCTCTCCTGCATGCGAAGCCAGAATTATAGCGACATCCTCAACTCGATCCCAGCCGCGAGTGGCACTTCTGCCATTCTGGGCTACTTCGGTCCAACTGAAGACGATGTCGTAGTATTCAGCAACTACAGCTCCCGCACACCCGCAAAGATCCCCATGCTAATCGGCAACAACGACTACGAAGGTGGCCTCTTCCGCACCCAATTCGCGCTCAACGGCCTTTTCTACCCCGACAACTTCTGGACCGCCTTCAACCTGCAAGCCTTCACTTGCCCGACCGGCATCCGCGCCAATTTGTCCATCGCTAATGAGATCCCAACATGGCGATATAGATATATGGGCGTATTTCCCAACCTGGCTGTTTCCAGCGAAGCAGGAGCATGGCACACAGCCGAAGTTCCCATGCTCTTTAACACCGCGCCCTCGTCTCCTCCAGCCACAGCAGAACAAGTCAGCATCGGCAACTACATGCGTGGTGCATGGGCGGCGTTCGCTAAGGATCCACAAGAGGGTCTCACGAATTATGGATGGCCTATTTACAACACCAGTCAAGACTCGCTTGTGCGCTTGGGATTCGAGAACAAGACAGGGCCGAATCTCATCAATCCGTACAGATATGATGCAGACTGTGTGTTCGTCAATGTGAGCAGCACGGATAGTAGCGTCGAGATTCCTGATATACCTGATTTGGGAGCTGCCGTGACGCCTACTGCGAATGGAACGAGTCCTACTCCTACACCAACTGCTACAGGGACGGGTTGGGGTGCTGGAGGCGCATCGGGAACGACGTCGCCTAGTCCCACCAGCACGAATGCGGGTGAGAGGTTGATGGTGGGTGGATATTTGGGCTTCGTGGCGGTGATGGCCATTGCATTGATGTAAATACAACTGGCTAGCAAAATGTAAAATGAAGGCGAATTTGCTGCCTCTTACAGATTAATGCATCAAACAAGGACTGCTAAAATGCTCAAGTCCTGCCAAAGGTGACATGCACTAGCTACATACACGATTAGACCCTACGTGGACACATTTACGCAGCTCACTTATGGTCCCTTTCCATCTCACAAGCTCACAACAAAGGAAGCACATTTCTTTCAAGCACTTCAAGTCGGTATTGTGGTTCTGGACTTTAAAGAAGCGGAGCAGCGATTTCGAGGAATGCAATGTAGACATTATGAACAGGCTCGGCGATGAATGGTTTGAGCCTGGCTCGAACGTTGCAAATTGGTGTGGTCTAGAAGATGTTGTTAGAGCTAAGGAGGTTGCTGAGGCTGTGGGGAGAGGCGGGATGGAGTGGGGAAATATTTTGCTTGTGAGGCATCCGGAGGGGAATTTTGTAGAGGTGCAGGAGAGCAGTTGAGAATCTGTATTGTGAGGATATGGTGAGAGGAGTTAATTCGCTTGTCTGTTGATTTTGTTTGCGAAAGGAAGGGGAATGGTCTTAGCGAAAGCCAAGTCGAGAGGGTGTGTTCGTTGGTTCCCCTGGCCACCATAGACAGTCCGGGAATATGCTTTTGTTTTAATCTGTATTATCCTTTTGATTTTGAACTATGTAAGGGATGGTGAAATATGTCTGTCTGGTAAATAAGAATGATATGATACTCTCAGGCAATTATTGACCACGTGCCCCTTCACCTGACAATTCTCAAAAACGAGAAGAGAAAGCCTCGCAAGAAGCCTCTCCTCGAAGCTGTGTCCTTTGATCTCCGCTGGGTTTCTCCCGAGATCACCCATCACCAATGGATCATTCCGTACCACAATGCATGAAAATGTGGTCCCGGCCTAGACTTATCCAGTGTCTATTTCTGACGGGGTTTCAGGGCCTTCGCTTCAGCGACCGGCAGTCACTCGTTGGCCCAGAGCTCCTGAGAGCTGTCTTTCCCCACGGCATCCTTGATGATAGGAGGCGATACTGGGTTTCATGTTCGCGGTGCGCTTCTCAATTTGATGATTTGAGCCTGTTGATCTGTTGACAATTTTCCTTCTCATTCGAGGGATTTGATTTTGTGTCATTTAAGCTCTTGTCGATCTTACTATGCCCTGTCCATGCCAGCCGCGGCACGCACGCTATACTCACAAACTCAGAGACAGCTTTGTACATAATGTGGACCATGGGCCAGAAGCTATGATAGTCGAATAATACTCTGGATCTGGATCTTTGTTCTTTTGTTCGCGTTTTTGAGTCGGATGTGTGACTGGGCGAGCTAGCTGCAATACTTCTAGGGTTGACTCTAAAGTACTGGCTTTACGAAGTTACTTTTATTGAACTGGGAAAAGTGGCCGGCGCCGAAATACGTTCGTTACGTTTAGTTGGAGAAATCAGGTGGCTGAATGGAAGTCGTCAAGAAAGAGGAGAACTCACCGAAAGCCCACCTACCTAACGAAGCAACGCCCTGCCCTGCCTTCTTGTTGCCCAGCTGCCCTGCCACCAAGCTTTAGACAGACGCCACGCCGATTATCTCGATAGCAGTGCGGAGCAAGCAACATCTGCCTCTTCCTTTCTCTCTCTTAGGGTCGATTCCAGAGCAGGAACAGTACTGCCGTTGATGTCGTGAAGTCGGGGCATTAACATACGACAGCGACAAACAGAAGCTACCCACGAACACATTAATCATGACTGCTGAAGTTCAGAATCCTCTTCCAATGCACGACCACGACGCTGCATCAGCAGCAACAGCAGCCAAACCTCGGCCGATCCCTACACGCTCAGCTCTCCATATTCCCGCGCCCTCAGCAGTCGCTCTACCACAGTCCATGTCTGCGAGTCGGATCCGGAATTCACATCTCGCACTCGACACTTTCTCGCCCGTCAATCAGAATGGCAGTTTCGAATTCGACCGCGTGCTGAAAAGTGGACTTGTTTCTAAGAGGACCAGGAAGACCAAGGTATGTGCGATTGTTGAGAGACCAGTCATTTGTTACATCACATCACACTCAGCAAACAAGCTTACGGAGAATTCCCACTGACACAACATCCCGAACTTCTACAGGCTTGGAAATCAATTTTTCTAGTCCTCCGACCTAACTCCCTCTCCATCTACAAAGACGCCAACGAAGACAAGCTTCGCCATAAAATCCTCCTCTCCGACCTCACCGCCGTCGCCTTCCTCAAAGACCCCAAGCACAAACGCCAGAATGTCTTCGGATTATTCTCTCCCTCGCGGAATTACCACCTCGAAGCAAAGTCGAGAAAAGACGCAGAGGAATGGGTCGATTTGATCCGTACAGAAGCGCGCATCGAGCAAGAGGAGGAGGAATTGCTGCTGGCTAGTCCAGGCGGTAATGCTACAGGCACATACTCCGGCTTCGAGCGAACAATGCAACAACAACACGAGCAACGCCTCCTTCACGACGAAAGATTAGGCTCCTCATCTCCCGAACCCAGCGACCAGCCTATACCACGCACGCAAAGAACAGAAGCTCTAGGGCTTACAGCTCAAAGGAGGGTCTCACATACAATGGAATACTCCGGTAATGAGATCTCAGATATGTCAGATACGGACATGACGCGCCAGCGCGGCGGTTCCAGCCTCTCGATATCAGAAGATCCCATGGCTGTCAAAGCCCCCATGCCACCCACTAGGCCCATGTTAGGCGCCCGCAACGTCTCACAGCTCTCAGGCTTCAACATCGAAGCCGCGGATCCGGAGCGTGTAGTCTGGCAAGGCTATCTCCTCTACCTGAAGTCAGCACGTGGCGTTCGGCAATGGAAAGACTACTGGGCAGTCATACGCCCGCGGACGTTTGCGCTGTATAAGAATGATTCGGAGTATTCGCCGATACTGATTATTCAGTTGGCGAATGTGATTAATGCGGTGGAGATTGATCCGTTGAGTCGGACGAAAAGGCATTGTTTGCAGGTCATTACGGAGGAGAAGAGCTTTAAGTTTTGCGCACATGGAGAGGAGAGTTTGGATACTAGTTTGGGGGCTCTGAAGAGTCTTTTGGCGAGGAGGAAAGAGGGTGAGGGGAAGGGGCGGGGAGTTGTGAGGTGATTGGTCGGTCGGTTGACACCGGTAGAGCTTTGGTACGTATGTACATGTACAGACTTGACTCATGTGTATTGGATAAGCTGGCTGAGCTGGGCTGGGCTGTACGTGGTAGTATTCTTCGACAGAACTGGAGATGAGAAGCAGAGCCCAACTGGAATGGTCTTTTGGCTAACGAAACGATACTCAACGAACGAATGAACGAAACGAACGTCTCACGATTCTTACGATTATGGAGAGAGGAAAGAGAAGAAAATTCTGTAAATGTAATTAATGCAAACGCATAGAGTTCTCGATAGGACTCAACAGGACAGGATACAACGTATTCTTTTTTCATAATCATGCACATTTGACTTGACTTCTGTCCTGGATTTGTGAGACTCCAGTTGTAAGCGAGTCACCACCCACGAGTTAAGTAAACAAGCTGTCAAGCTTCAAACGGAAAGGGTCGCGCATACAAACACATTACATATAGCACGAGCAAAGGGCGAGAGACATGGCGTCGAATACTGTACAATTATTCTTCTAAACTACAGTAGCTGGCAGCTAGCTATCAAAGTCCAGCTTTCGTATGCCACGTTTGGATCCTTCCATAGTATACACAGCCCAAAATCATCGCTGCCTATCATAAAGTCATGCCTCCATCGCAAATAACCTGCCAGACAAAATTCCAGTATACGTGTCAACCTCCAAAGCAAAATCCCATACGTCTGACGCCGTGCGCTGCGCGCTCTGTCATTCAAATCCATGCCTAGACAACACTATCGCTTAAAACCAGGACAGCGACGAAACAAAACAAAAAGCCAAGGATCTCGTAATGAACATCTCAATCCTATGTATAAACCCCAGATCAAATATCATACTCAGGATTGCGTAATGATATCCGGGACGTGCAGTTCAACGCTCTCCTCCGTCACAGCTACACCATCCTTGACCTCAAGCGGGCCACTGCCGAATTCGCCTTGGACTAACTCGCCTGTTTCCATTGCTGTGAGAGGGCTTGTGGTATTGCTTACTGCTGCGTTATGAATAGCGTCAACGACGTCCATGTCCATCTCTACGTCGAGTGAGAATGTATCTCCTTCTTCTTGGTCCTCTTCTTGCTCTGGTGTTGGGACTGGTCCTGATATGAATTCGCCAATGTGACCGCTTGGTCGAGGTGTATATCCGAGACCACGAGGCGTACGTGATATGTTGGAGAGCATGTTGAAGGACTGCTCGGTAGGCGTTGGAGGTGGAAGTGGGGTAATGGTTGCCAGTGTGTGGATTCGTTGTGCGGACTCTGAGGGCGAGGGGGAGTATGTGTGGCGTCTGTTGGGAACTTCGGAACCTGGAAGGGAGGTAAGAGTCTCGAGCTCGAAAGAGCTGAGAATTGGGGTGGTAGGGCGCGGGAGGGAGGTTCCAGTGCCGAATCCAGATGATGCGAGGAGGTTGGAGGGGAAGGGTGGGAAATTGGCGAATGTGGGTGTGCTTGATCGACTGGGGTTTGGTGGAGCTGCGGACGTGATTGTGGATGAGGCGGATGGGTGGGTTGCTTCTGAAGCAAAGATTCCGAGGCCGAGGGAGGTTTGACGGCGCTTTATCTTCTTTCTGCGTTTAGGTGAGGTTGTTGGACTGGGAGGGAGGGATGGGCTATCGTTGCCATCATTGTCGTCTTGACAATCTGGAAGGCGCTGAAGGATGTTAGTTGGACAAGTTTCATGTTAAGATACTACCTCCAGGCGACTGCGGTGCGAGGGCAAAGTGGGATTCATGACAGAATGAAGGAGTACTTACAGGAGGTGGATTTGGTCTTAATCCGAGATTAATGACATTCTTGACCAAAGCAACTGGCCGCTTCCTCTGTAGATGGAACCCGAAACCAGTGATAGCCGTAGCAGGAATATCACCATTCACGATACCATTCAGAGACAGGAAGCTGCGCTCTTTCATGGAAGGTCGACAGAAATGGCAGCATTTGAATTGACATTCGCCGCCCTGGAGTGGGAACCATGGCTTCAGGCCGTTGTTGTCGATGAGTGATCCTGGAGGAATGGGGAGACCAGGTGGTGGATTCGGATAAGGTGTTGGGAGGGGACGGTTGGAGAAAAACGATTCGGGGAAGTCGTTATAGTCTGGTTGCGAGACTGTGTCTAGGAGCTAAGGGTCGTGTCAGTGGCTTTGGCGTTGTAGGATAGCTGGTGAGCTGGAGGGGGGAAGCATGGAGAAGCGATCGTATGACACAAGTCAAAAACTTACATGAGCTCTTTGGGCAAGAACAGTCTTCAACTGCTCTGGCGTGTAATGCTTCATTGCCTCATCACTGATCTCGGTCAGGAAGCTGAGTTTGTCGAGTCTCGCCGAGGCGCTGCGCTTTCGCGGTGAGTTGAACTTGGGCAAAATGTCACAGAACTTGTCCAATTTCTCCTGTATTTGAATCTGGATATCAGTACAGAGCTCCAAAACTTCAAGGGATACTGATGCGATCAGATTCTGGGGATTAGAGCGCCTTGTGGTCGCAGGAGACTGACCTCACAACCTCTCTCGATATCCTCTTCCAGGAGCAGTTCTCGATCTTGAGTACATCGATAAAGCCATCCGAACGAGCCTAGATTGAGACATTGCGCGCAGCGGAAGTCTTCAGTGTAGAGACGCGTCGTGGTGATGTGGGTGCACTGGCCGTTACCACCATTCTTGCGTGTACGGGGCAAGGTGGTTGGAAAGGTGGAGATGGTAAAGCGACGAGGAGAAGGAGGAGCCTGGTCTGTGACCAATGCCATGGACGGAGTGACTGTTGCCATGGAAGGAGAAATCTGCGCGGTGGGGTCTGTATCCATCTCTGGTGGTTGATGTTTGAAATTTGTTGCTGTCGAGAGTCGGGATTGCTTGAGGAGCTTGTTGATATTTACAAGCGAGCGCAACTTTCTTGCCTGGCGGCCGACTGTCTCTTTGAACGTGACTTTCGTCGAGGCTGCAAATGTCGAAAACGGGTTTGTGACTTTGATAGGCGAGTAGAATGTGAGCGACTTCTGGCAATGATACTTAACTTCCACATCAATATCCTGGGATGCTTCATCTCGTAAAAGATAACAGACATCCTGAACCATCGTCGGATCCATTCTTAACTGTTCGAATATATGGCTGATATCTTGTTTGCTTGGGCGGAAAGCTAACGATGTTGATGATAACCATGATTCAAGCGGTTTACATATTAACGTTGTAAAGGGAGGGAAGTATACATGATTTCAAAGGAAGGGACTGGATGAATGTGGTTGTAAGATTCACATTTGGAGCTGTATGGAACACTCTACAACCTGTTACCTTCAAAAGTTGTTCAAATCATGATTCCAGAGTATTCCTAAGCGGAAGCGCAAAGGTCTCAAGATTCTCAGAAGATATCCTAAGATAGAAAAGAACATCGAAGCCAAAACACGCAAAACAAAGCAGTAAAACAACAACAATGATAGACAGGGGTCGCAATTTTCTGTTGCCTTAGACAGGCGGCATGATCTTTCGACGGCTTTCGATGTCTTGGGGACAAAGTCAAAATTGATATTGCCAAGCAATTGATGAAGATATACTTTTAACTACAGAATCTTACCCCGCTAGATTCGGAAATGTAGTCAGTGAACCTATCGATGGATTCAAAAATGACAGACGGCCTTCTCAAAAAAAGATTGGAGTTCTCTCCCACGTTGCTTTTTTTTCTCAATGTTTTTACCGTTTGGCGGCTCCGGCCGGGATGCCAAGACGAGTAAGACAATTGCCCTGAGCTGCAGAAAAAGGGTTCACCCCCGGATTTATTGAAGCGATACGAGTAGGTATCACAAAACGGTTCGCAAGTCAGCCTTTTGATCGATCAAGGCGACCTGGATTCATGCGGTCGAGCGGACAGAATTGTCACAAGTATTACAGTAGTGCAATTATTCGAGTGAAGGTTGGGAAGAGGGGAGAGGGGAGAGGTGTCTGTCACTCGTAGTGGTTGTTTATTTCCCTCGGTCGTCTCCCGTCTCGTCTCCCGGCGGACAGGACAGGACAGGACAGGACAGCTCACCAAGCCACCCAGCTTGATCCCTGCTGAAATCGACGCGACGCTAAATCAATTAGCACCTCTCCTCTCCCTCCTCAACTCCGCATTTATCGACCTCTCCTCTTTTGTCTCCTCTCTCACGGTACCACGGCTATTTGCTCTTGGTGATAACCATAACATCGCTCTCCATCGCCTATCAGATCCGTCGCCTGCGAGGATATCCGCAGAATCCTAAAAGGTTGGTCGACCTCAATCCAGCGCTCTGCTTCCGTCCACTGGCTGTACAAGAGGCCTAGTCGCATCCCAGCTTGTGTCGCGCTACCTCGGCTTCAATTCAATCAGTAAACATTGGGCTGGGGAGCTACCTTCCGCGCAACTGGCGCATCCGGCGCAACCTGTCAGATTTATTATCATCAGAGCACCTGGCTGACCTTCTGGCACGCAGACATTAGAATCGTCCACCAATACTCGCCACAATGTCAGTCAAATTCGAGAAGGACACAATCAAGCAGACCGGCGGCGCTGCTGCTGCGCTGCCTACCATGAAGTCGGGAAAGCACGAATTGGCGGATGAGATCGGTACAGCTCTGACCGGAGGAAAGAGCAGTGTCGGACAGAAGGGCTATTTGGCGGTACGTGATGGATGGATGTGATAGAGTTCATGGCAACGTTGCTGATGACCGTCGTCAGGCATACCTCAAGCAGCTTCAGACGAACCCTCTCCGCACGAAGATGTTGACCTCCGGCACATTGTCCGCGTTGCAAGAACTCCTTGCATCCTGGATCGCGAAGGACATCACAAAGAGTGGGGGTTACTTCTCTTCCCGAGTGCCCAAGATGGCAGCATACGGAGCATTCATCAGTGCACCATTGGGCCATGTCCTCATCAGCATACTCCAAAAGGTCTTCGCTGGCCGCACGAGTTTGAAGGCGAAGATTCTCCAGATCCTGTTCAGCAATTTGCTCGTACGTACAAACATCTCCCATCATCTGGACAGGTACTAACAGAAATCAGATTGCTCCCATCCAGAACAGTGTCTACTTGGTCTCGATGGCCATTATTGCCGGCGCTAAGACTTTCCACCAAGTCCATGCGACCTGGAAAGCAGGTTTCATGCCTGTCATGAAGGTCAGCTGGGTCTCATCGCCACTGGCGTTGGCCTTTGCACAGAAGTTCCTTCCTGAGCACACCTGGGTTCCCTTCTTCAACATTATCGCATTCTTCATTGGTACCTATGTGAACTCTGTTACCAAAAAGAAGCGTCTTGCCGCTCTCCGCAAGAGACATTTCGATGAGAACCGAAGACCAGATGAGGGGTATGGTGGACCAAAGTACTAGGATCGAGACAAAATCGGATGGATTTATTTGATGCGCGACGTATTATCGGCACTTCCTAATGCAGTTTCCCACCTTGGATCTAGGCTTGACTTGTACGACAAGACTAAGATCGGTTAGAAAATGACAGGTCTAGCTTCGAGGACCTACATCTGTGTACTGGCGTTTTGCTTGCCTTTCAGGAGACACAACTGACACGAATATCGGGAAGCTTGTGGCTTTACATCGATGGCCATTTTATTGGATATATATCTGTTACATATGCACTTTTACCGGCGTATGTTTGCCTCTGTACACCACCACGTGAGGTTACATCCTTCCCGACTGTTGAGTTGTGAGCTACCGCTTCACACGTAGGTATGCAACTGACAGCGGCAGTTCTTCAACAGTGCATCATTCTACCAACAGGGTACGACGTGACTCAATATGTCATTGTGACAGTATCTTCCCGGTCCTTGGAGGGGAAGCTGTTTGAGGGGCTCAAATAGTTTTGACCCCAGTCGTCCCCGGTTTTCGTACTCAACGTCGTTACGTCCCATCCTCCGAGTTTCTCCTCTTTCCCAGCACATTGCATTGATCCTCAGTCTCATCTTTTTCGCAGTCCCGAAATACATTGCTAGCTCATACATCAGACAATGTCTTGGTTACCACACCAGCGGCAGTCGCCACTGCGCAGAGGAAATCCCAATCTCCCATACTACCCTGGGGTAGGCATGCCAGCGCAAAGTCCCCTAGCTGGCATGTCAAGCATGTCAGGCATTGTTCCAAATCCCATTCAGCTCCAACTCGCCCGCCAGTCTCGATTTACCAATCCCATGTTCACAGGGCGCGCACCACTTGTACCCAACGCCGGCGTCCCCTTCAACATCGCCCTCCAAAGACCCATCTACCCACCCCTCAACCCCGCCTTGAGCCTAGGCCTCTCCCCAATACAACCACCATACGATCCTTATGCTCCCTACCCCTACTACGCCGACCCACGGTACCCATCATCCTCCTCATCATGCTGCGACGGCGCCGCCAACAGCAACTCGAAGTCCGAGTTTGATTTCAAGGTCAAAGACGTGACTGTCCGCGGCAAAGCGCGCTCCGTGCGGGCATCCTACCTCCTCGAAGCGACCAAATTCGAGTCCGACCTCGTCAAGTACATGGATAAGAAGAAGGAGGACGATGTGCCCGATAAAGTGGTCGATATGTTGATCTCGTGGATCAACCGTGAGAATTACTCGAATAAGGATCCGTTTGACGAGGTGACGCTGAATATACTTGCTAGCAATGTTGGGTGTAAGTCGATTCTTGAGCATAGTCTTGGGAGGTTGAAGAAGATGGAGAGAGACATTGAACCCGATGAGTGGGTGAGGATTATCGGGACGGTGTACTTGGGTAACAAGGTTGACGACGGGCTTAAGAAGTGGGTGTGTAAGTTTTTCAAGGAGGGTAGGCGCTGGGAAATTTTGACAGATGAGTATAAGTATAAGATCATGCGGCAAGAGAGACCTGAGGTGCATAGGGACTTCTTTACGGGGATGGGGCTTATGCCGGAGCCGGACGACAATGGGTTGAGGTCATTGTGATGTGGCTTGTATTGTGGGGAGCTGGATCATGTTGGATGTCTGCCTTTATTAGATGGCGGCTTGGGAATACGTTTTGTGTCGGCACCTTTGTATGCAGGTATTGTATGCGGGACTGCTGGTCGGATTTTGCGGGAAATATCCTTTCCATTTTTGGGTGGGGTGGAGGTGCAGTTGATACAAAAGGAGAACACAGTACTTCAGTGTGCGAGCAGATGTTTATGTTATTTCGATTAGCGAGTCATGGAATGAACGGATGTCATGAACTGAACGATTTGAGCTCGGGGTGAGATGAGGAGAGCTTAGGTGGAGGATAAATGGCTTATGATGGAAATTTCTTAACTATGGCTATGTCTCTCTGGTGAAGACTTGCGTTGGGAAAGGATACTTTGTTACAGGAGGAAGCAACGTAACTATTTTGGAATTGAGAATCCTCAAACGACTTTCACATCTGCCCAATGCTGTCACAAAGTCGTGAGCGACCAAGAACAATGTATTTTGAAGCAGAAATTCTCACGGCATAAGGGACTGGTAAACTGTGCATAGCGAACTAGACACGGCAATATCAATATCAGACTGGGTATATTTTATGTACAGCTAACCTACCTCAGCTCGTATTAATTCAACAACTGATTCCACTCAACCTCCACGCCTCCTTCAACTTCGCTAAACCAGCCACACTTCCAAATAATCCAACCCAGAACTCTCCCACGAGCCCCTTCTCCAAACTCCAATGTATCGTCAAAGGCGCATACGCCGCATTGATTAGCAACTGCCTCCTCCACCTCTTCCAAAACTCCTCTTCCTCCCTCTCGGCCTCCTCCTCCCTTCCCTTCCACTTCACCACCTTCCTCTGCTCACTCCTCTCCCTACCCAACCGTAAAAAGTCCAACAGCACATGCAGAGCCCAGAACCTCGAACTCCACACCCACGCCTTATTCTGCTTGTCCGAGCTCCAACCCCAGATACCCTTCGAGCTTAGATATGCCATGTTCTCGAGGTATTGGTAGAGTATGTTTGAGACGACTTGTACACCCGCTATACCCCGCACAACTTTATCCCCACCATCCTGATGCCACACCGATTTCCCCCAAGCATAGAGTCCCAACAGTCCCCACAACCTCGCGAATATCCTCACATCGGATATCAGACTGGAGAGCGCTTTCAGCCGCGCTGCTGTGACGAGTAGTTTCGACGGCGGGATATTCGACGTTGAGATGTAGAGTGTGGTATTTGGGGGCAGCGAGATGGCTTTCTCGATTATGGAGAGGGCTTTTGCGCGGATTCGAGAGAGGGATATGGAAGTGAGAACGCTCGAGGTGAGGAGGGAGGTGTAGCAGATTGTGAGGAGGACTGTGTCTGTTCCTGTGGGCGTGGAGAGGATTTGGGAGAGGCGGGTAAGGGTTGCGTCGGTTTTGGAGAGGTAGAGGGGAAGCCAGGCGCGGAGGTTCCGTACGGAGGAGGGGAGTTGAGGGGGTCGTGGATGGGGGAGATGGTCTGGGAGGGGGTTTGGGAGGGGGATGGCTTTGTCGGGAGATGTATCGGAGGGTGGGAGGCCGCTGATTTCGGACATGGTTGCTATTGTGTACCTTGTTACGAGGCGTGAGAAGACAAGAAGGGCTTGGGATAGATGAGAAAGGATTTAAAGGATCGAGGAAAAGAAAATACGTAGAATCGCATGTGAGTGTTGATGGCGTGGGTTGGTGGGACGCGATAAGAAGTGCTGCCGACGCCGAGCCATCGGACCGAGGCAAGTTTTTGATTGGCGAGATAACCAGAGATCATCCCAATTCCTTGTTTACTTTTAACGTCGCTTATTCTATCGTTTGCAATTATTCTTGGAAATATATATTTCGAATATAGACTCGTCCAGTGCAGGCGCAAGATCAAATTCAGTCACTCACCGCCAGAAGTTAGTCAAGTCTAAGTCCTGACAATGTTACGGTCCTCAGATCATGTTTGTCCGTTCACCATGTTATGAAACTCACCTCACCGGATCCTCGTGTACCTATGCTTTAGCTGTCCCGAAGCCTTAAGAGCACTAATCTTCCACATTCAACCGCACGCTCATATTTACACACAGAATTTTAGATCAATGTTCATTCGTAATATTTACCAAGCAGAAGTCCTGATCCTCAACAGTGCTACAGCCTTCTGGGGCCCTCATCATGCCCCAACCGCTAATGCCTTTCCGTCTAGCTATTTAGCTATGCACGAAATAGCTTGCATTTTTCTAAAAGGGTGTTTTATACACCATGCTCTGGGCCCAATTCTGGGGCGTCAATACCACTGTTTGAGTGGCGTAGATGGCGACTCTGGAATGATCCGTATTTTGGCGTTCCGCACAAGTGATCCATATGGTTTGCAGTATTGGGCTGGCTGGCCAAGTTCTACGGCTGATGGTGACAGCTGAACACACCACCGTCCAGTTTCCATCTCTCAAGCTTACTCAATATACTCAGTTGCCCCCGATAATGATATAACAGCATGGCCACTGTCACCAGCCTTACCGTCTCAACCATGACCGACCCGACAACCTCAATCACCTGTGTCCCAACCGCGATCATCACTTCGTCCACCAATCTGGGCCCGCTGACCACGCCCGTATCATTCCCTTCGATATGTACGAACCAGTTCAATTTTCATACTACGATCCTGGGACAATCCACTTGGTCGTCGCTTCGCGTTGGGGGTTGCGCACTGAGCGAGTGCTGCCCATCTTCAAGATTCTATACTTCTGGTGCATGGTACAGTAGCTATTTCAGTCCAGGGGTATGTCCTCAAGGGTATCAGACTTGTAATGGACCCACGGAAGTCGAGACCAAGCTCCCAGCAGGGGAAAGTGTACGGTTCTGCTGTCCGATGTGAGCAAGACTCTCTCTTGTATTGTCCATTATACGAATCAAAATTGAAGGTTCTAGTGGATACACTTGCCCCATATGGCCATGTTACTCCATATACGCTACATTTCGAACGTCCGCGACTACAGCTCTCGTAGTTGACAACATCGTACACCAGTCCATATACTCGACTGGAATTCTTCCCGCTCAAACCAGTGCTGGCGCACCGCTCGAATACGCTTATCCGATCCAGATCCGCTGGAAGGACTCTGACTTTGCTACAAGAACTAGCCCTGTCACGACGCCTACAGAGACAAGCAGCAATTCGACAAGTCAGCCAGGGTCGAAGAACTTGTCAACAGGAGCTATTGCAGCGATTGCAGTCGTGGTGCCATTGACCGTGCTTGCTGGTCTAACATTATTGTTGTGGTGGTTGAGAAAGAAGCGCAAGGTAACTTCGGGGTCAGCCGCTACAGAAGCAACTTTGGCAGTGGGATCGAAGCCTGAGATGGATGGCAGTGGGATGTCTGCGCGTGAGCTGGATGCCACTCGAAATCCGGTCTACGAGCTCCAAAGTCAGAGAGCGATAGGATGAGGAGAAACTACTCGTACTTCCAGCAGCCCAGGTTTTATGTATTTTCGTGTTCCATACTCGATTGTTACTCCTCTGTTTTGATTGCTAATAAATTTATTTTTATGATATATGGCTTACTCGACACGCCCTGAACAACGGTACAAAACTTGGCAACTTGGTCATTTGCCAAGAGAATATACAAGAGCAGCAACAATGCTAAATCCATTAAAATACCCTACGCTTGAGATGGAACAGATTGAATCCACCAAAATATCTCGCATAATGCCAAAGTAAACCAGTACCATCCAACTCGTGGGCAAGTGCCCTGACAAAATATCTTGCGCAAAACCAACGCGATCCCAGGACCTGGCACATCCGTACCCGCCACGCTTCACCAGCCCATGTCTCTCTTACAACTCTCTCGTCTACAAACCATCCATCCCATACTCGTGCCTGTCAATACTCCACTCTACCGTAAACATCACTTTCACCGCCAAACCAAGACCCAGAACCAGACCCAGAGGATTCACTAGTCTGTACTTCACCCCCAGCAGATATTGGATAACAGCCTCGCATTTCCAAATTCGGTCTGAGCGTCATTCGGAAGAACTTGCAGTCGTCCTTACACTTCAGATCCCATTTCTCAGCCTTCATGTTGAACGGGTTGCCTCTCGCAAACCACTGCGCCAAACTAACCTCCACCCAGTCCTGCTCCAAGTCCGGTGGACACACAAAATATCGATGGGAATAAACTGGACCGAAGTCATGGCGGGACGTGACGTGAATGACGTAGGGAGTGGTGGGAGTCAGAGGATTGTTTTGCAAGGCTTCGAGAGACCAGATGGGTGCGGGTTGAGGCTGTGGGACCGTGCTGGGACTGAATGGGGATGATTCAGGCTCAAACCCCATGATGAGGGAGAGTAGATCAGCGGAGTTTTGACGGCGTACAGCGAAGGCGAGAAAGCTCTGGAAGATGGCTTCGTGGAGGTCGCGGTTTGGGTCGTTGTGGAGTTTCATGTGGGATGAGTCGTGAACTGGGACGGCGGAACCGCAACAGAAGATGGTGCTGACGACTGAAGGAGTAGACATATTTGACTTTGCTGTCTACAGCACTAAGTATCCTTTGTCTTGTACTTTGTTTAGCAACGTTTATGCGTGAAAGTGGATATGTAACCGCTGCAAGTGGCTGGTGGTGGTTCAGAGGTTGTTGCAAGATTCTGATGAGAGTTCGATGTTGAGAAGCAAATCTGGTGATGCAGCTGCAAGAATTTATACTCAGCGCTGCACTGAAGACTGTGAAACTGTTCGTTGGGCGTCTGAATCAAGCTTTTCTCCTCATTGAATCACAGAAAATCTGTCAACTGAATCACAAACCAAGACCGGGCGAATGTGAATACGACTCCACTCAAATTCTATCAGAGTTCAGATCAAAGGTTTTGAGGTGGACGATTTCTTGTGAATTACTCGAAGTAAGTATATTGGCCAGTAGGTGATCCTAAGACATGGTTGTGGACCTTCTTTCTAGGCCCAACCCAATACAAGTCATGGGATGTGTATTTTTTTCAAGGGCGAGCCAGTATCTTTATACAATACAATTTGCAGTGCTGTCACTTGAAATAATCACATCGATGGGCGAGGCGATTCAGAACACTTCTCGCTTAGCATATCGTACGGAAACATACCTCCTCAACCCCCTTTTTTTGGAGAGAAATACCAGTAGCGGCTGCTGAAGTATTTGAAACACTCAGTAATAGGTTCAGTTATAGAGTTCTGAGTATTATGGAAAGTGCGCCGCAAGTCATTCAGTGAACTTCTGGAGTGATGTTGCAGCCGGTCGGAACGGACTTGATTCTTCACTGCTACTTGGAATCCTGCTGAAAAATACTGAATATTATGATTGAGGAGCGACATATCCTGTAGTGGACTTGTATCACTTATCTTACATCGCTGATACCGATAGGGGAAAAGACTTCCGAAGGCCGGCCAACATGGCGGTGCCATTAGGTTTTGGCTCAGGAAATGAGAAGAACGAGCCAGAAAACATAAGTTTCTGGACAACGTACAGGCAATAGTCAGTACCCAAAAGGTAATACCGTAATAGTAACTTGAGTTAGTAGCTTTACATGTTTAGCTTGGAAATCAGTCCTCTCTTAAGCACAAAAGATACGTGTATTGCAGTATGATCAAGCTCTCAACTTCATATTCACAATCACTTCCCATCAAGGGAAGCGATATGTGCCCATTCCCTAAGCTTGGCTCTCCTTATTCC
Organism: Cadophora luteo-olivacea; assembly: GCA_026120085.1. Taxonomy (NCBI): domain Eukaryota; kingdom Fungi; phylum Ascomycota; class Leotiomycetes; order Helotiales; family Ploettnerulaceae; genus Cadophora; species Cadophora luteo-olivacea. The sequence continues at coordinate 72,787 of JALRMC010000005.1, read as the reverse complement.
CTACTTTCAGTCTGCCCTTGAATCCTCTCTTAGTTGACCTTAGCCTGTGACAAAGATGTAATGACATTTGCTCCATCGATGAATCCTCCAGCGACCTTGGCACGACACAGGGACTTGCCACGCTCGATAACGGCAGCATCACATTCCAGGTTCGCAGTCGCGACACAGCTTAAAGATCCTCCACCTGAAGCAAGTCAGACGAAATTTGGTGACAAGAGGTCCAGAGTAGGCACTTACAAGGGTTACCTCCTGGGACACAACGACCTGCTGCTCCAGCATCTGTGGTGCAAGCATCTTGCTTCAAACTGGTATTTGCGACACAACAGGCGCCTGTTGGGACAACACGACCTCCATTTTGACGTTCGGTGATGACTGAAGCGGTGGAGAGGGCGCTGAGAGCGAGTAGGAGGGCGGTGACGGAAAACTGCATATTGGCTTATTGGAAAGAAGTTGACTAATTCAAAGGAGCTGAAAGTAGAGAGAAATTTGAATGCGAGTCCGACCGGCGGGAATGGGTATGGAAGATAAAGACTAATTGAAAAGATTAAAGAATGATGGATAAAGGGAAGTCACCAACTGGAGGCAGAATGGTTGCCTTATATACTCGCGCAGCTTGAAGCAGTCGTCTAATGGTGCAGGTATGATACATGGGCAGCTTAGTCGCTTCTCGGTAAAGAGGTCGACTCTGTGGAGATTTCGCCCCGGACTGTTATAAAATCCCGAATATGATCCACCGCTCGTATCTGTGCCTGGTGGGTGGGTCGGCATCTTCAGACGAGCGTGTTTCGGCCTCGTCTGAAAGTGGCGCACGATCACCAGAACGAACCGAAAAGTGACATCTGGAGACGAGGATGTTTGGACTTTCGTTAATGACTGGAGAACATTTACCAAGCAATCGGTTAGTGATGCTTTCGTTATAGAGTCATCTGTCACCGATGGTAAGCTGCTGTTCGAAAAGGGTATCGTCGTCTGAAATCGATGTTTTCAAACCCGCCCCTGTCTCGGCTGGACAATCCTGGTTTCCGATGCACTTAGTTCGTGTACGGTAGCTCGACCCAGAATTCTAGAGAAGAAATATCTACTCATTTTTAGAAGATTCAGATTTGGTTCTTGCACTTCAGTGTCGATGTCGGTCTTCCTCCGTTCGATTCACTCTTGGCACATGGAATAGGTAGACCACTCGTCTTTTCTGCTTCCATATCAAAATTTACAATATTTTAGCGCACTTGATCTGATTTACTGATTGACGATTCCATTCTGCTCTATCATGGGTATCAAGCATGACTATCGCAGAGTAGGACGCAGCATGTAAGTGCCTCAAGAATCGTAAGTTCATCTGTTCCCCTTAAATAACCGTCCTTTCAAATGATCACCTTAACGCCTGAAGAGTCTTGACCCTCAAGGCTAGACATGACTTGCTAGTATCCTCCCTAAGATTAAACTCGATAGTACCAATCAACGCCCAAAACTCCCATTCTGTCCTTCCAGTTTGCACCCTTCATCTTTCCTCGAGTCCCACACCTCGATCTCCTCCGCCTCTGTAGCGCCTCGACATCACCGGCCTCTACCTCACGCTTCTATTCCTCAGCAGACAAAATGCCCAGACCGAAAGGCTTCAATTCAGCCAAGTTATCAACAGCGTTATCATCGTCCTTCGATGTTACCACCTGCTTATCCGAGATCTTGTCTTCCTCGGTCGAAGTCTCGCTCTCGCCGCTGACCGATCCAGAGCTCCGAACAATCTTGACCTCATCGTCCACTCCATAATGTCGCACTTTCCTCCTCATAATATCGCGCTTCTGACGGGCTACTTGCTGCGCAGTGAGTGGGACTGGGTAGGTGCCGTATCCGATAACATGGCCATGTTCGACATTTTCGGCTTTGATGACGCTGTGATTTTCTGGCCAGTCGACAAGCTTGAAACCTTCGGGGACAAATGGATCGCTTTGAGGGACGACATCGGAGACTTTCTGTCTTTTGACGGAACTAGAAGACGATGTTGGCTTTTTCGAAGCAAGGCTCTGTTTTGCACAGATTCTTCTTGGCTTTGGTGTAGGAGTCTGCTGAGGTGTGCCAGCCAAATGCTCCAAGTTGGCGCCAGGAGGTGTTGCTTGATCAAGTTTGTTAGTTTCTGATGATTTGGGAGCTGCGGTCGGGATGTGAGAGTTCCAGAAACGTCTCGGATTGATGCTGCCGTTCCTGGTGGGCGTCGGAGGCTCGCTAAGCGATGTTGACACTGAAGATGACGGGGAGAGAGAAGGTGTTTCGAAGAGAGGGCTCGACTCGATGTTACCGCCGCTCTCATGCTTTTCGTGTGTATTTGACAGATGTGCGTAGGACGAGGGAGGGGTCGAAGGAGGCGTTATGGGAGAGACTGTCGCAGAGGAGGTCATGTGACTGGTTGACGTGGACTTCCCAACACTTGACCGAGATGTGGCGCTCTTTTGATGTGGGAGGTTCTTGGTGGAAGATCCTCTGAGTACTGTAGAAGCTCCATATTGGGGTATTTTGGAGGCTTTGTTGGAAACCTTCGCCAAATTATGCTGGCGACAGTAGATCGACAAGGTCGAGAGAGGGAGATGGAAGGTTCTCGGTGTCGCAGGAGATGGTGTTTGAGGGGGGGTAAAACATTCATAGAATACTTCTTCATCTGATCCTTCCATCTTGAAACCTCCTGAAGCCATTCGTATTGTTGTAGTTGGGGCTGTGTTTCGTATTGTCCTTCCTTCGTATTGTGATGTTTCGTGGTGTTGATGTGTTTGACGAAGATGATTTGAAGTTTCAAAATGATTCAATTTAGGCAGCAATCGTACACAGACAACAAGTTAGAGGTGAAGTCTTGACTTGAGAATAGTTCACGATGGGTTCATAAAATCAGGCCACAACTTACACTATGAACAAAATTGCGAAGCCAAACTAGGTGGAAAACCGCTGGACTGCCACTTTCTCGGTTGCCGATCAGCTTGCTCATCTGAACTGAACGGTAATTCGTTTACTATTGTAGCTCTTCAAGTGGGAAGTTCAAGTTTTTAAGTCAGGTTTGAGTCAGGTTCGGCGAAGTAGCTTCTGATATGTTATATTTTGGATCTGCCCTCATCAAGGGAGCAAACATATGATTATGGCTGGAGAAAACGCGCTAGCAGGCTTGTGGCAGGTCTCAGCTTGTAAGGTCTCATATAAATCTCCCTATGTATTAATTCTCCCTTGGTTGGCATCGAACTTTGCTGGGTTCTCTCTTGTGTTCTCTGCGATGCCTCGGAATCGAATGGAATGGAGCGGCTGGGACACAAGAAATTGGCTCTCCAAAATGGTTTGGACCTCACGGGCTAATATGATCAGAGCTCTCAACCTCAAATTGGTTCTCTATATGGAAGAATCGAACCTATATTTTCTAGCATAAGTAGGTCAAGAAAGACTTTGAGCCTCATTATGTTAAATGTTTACTTCGGAAGTATAATTCTCGCGTATCTTTCTTTTGGTGGGGAAGAGTGCCAAGGTGGTGCACGCGGCACCAGTAGAGACGTGCATCACATTCAGGCAACATCGAGCTGTGCCTCCTGTGCCGCGGCAAAATGAATGTCAACATTCGAAATTGACTCCAAGCGATGTCCATCTCACTCCATGCTTTTTGTCTGGATTACAAGCACACTGGTTACTGTCAGCCATGGCGATGACATTCACTCATTTATGTTTGTTGCTATTGGATGTCTATTTGAGCACTCATGTCCACGCCAAACAAGAGTCTAGAAGCGCCGTGAGGTGGATGGAAAAGGACAGGAGTATTGCGATTGAGCTCGTGACCCCCGATCTATTCTACTGTAGGTCTCCCTTATATTTAGGCGTTATGTATCTCGTGGATCCAGCACCGTAACTTTTGATTCTCTCTACTTGCTGAAATGTTGCTGACTGGGAGTATGAGAGAAGGGGACCAAGACAACCAAGTCTCAACGGACTATCCTGGAGCGTTTGTTTTTGACCTCAGACTTAGCCCGGACAATCTCACCCTCTTTTTGGATGGCGAAGCCATACTACCCCGCGCCCGCGCATATCTTCCAGCATATGTCCGTGCCCCTCAAGTAGGATTGCTCAAGACCGGTGCTGAGCACCGACCCGTTGCCGACGTGGGAAAATCCACTATCATGGACTTGGCCTACTATATCGATTCACCAGACACCACCTCTAGAACCTCGATATACAATACAAAATACAATCCACGGATTCACATCGATATTCTGCGCGCTAGCATACCCAAACGGCCGGGTCATATCGCTCCACTATCTTCAGACGAGCAAGAAACAATATGGATATGGCTGGAGGACCTCTCAGAGCACCTGCCTGGTACGCCGTATGCCCAAATACCTCTCCGAATCAAGCGCGTAGAACTTGGCCCACGCTGGCCAAAGTCTCATTCTGGGGGTACGACAACTTACAGAAGCCTGAAGAGCCTAGGAGGATGCTATCTCTGGTCATGGCTTTGTGCAGATATCGACGAATATCCATACTATGAGTATGTATACCCGGAAAACTTCGATGAGTATGGCAAGAAGGGCTCGATGAGACATTTCTTAACTCAGAGATGGGGTAATATGGTGAATTTGCTGGGGTACTGGCGTGCGGTTATTTTGTTGGCTGTTTGCGGGAGTATGGTGCTTTCGCCCTTTGTGTACTCTGTGTACAGGGGTGCGAAGAGCGTTTTTGAGATGTATCAAAATAGGATCAAAGAGGTGGATGATTGGGTTGCTGATGAGGAGATTGAGGAGTGGTTGGAAAGTGATAGGGATCTCGAGGTTTTGAGTTTGATGAGAAAGAGGATATTTTTGTGGAGAAGGAAGGGGAGAAGCCGAGTGTCGATAAACCTCTCCCTCCCCCTCCTCCACACGCCGAAGACGGGAAAGATTTAATCACGAAGTCATGAAAGACACAATTATATAGACCCTTGTATGTTTCAAGCACTTAGTTGCAGCGGAGCTTGTTTGTACGGATATTCTAGATCAACGAGCAGTGGTATGACCAAGACAAGAACAATGATTGAAATATACGAGCACATGTCAAAGAAACATCTCCCACATGCCCTTTCCATTCCCTTCTCTCCTCTGCTAGATGGAACTCCTGGGGCGTCTACTGATCTGGAAGTCGGATACCAGGATACAGCTCCTTCATAGTCGTGTGGCTCTTGTAGGTCTGAAAAGAATGCACCACCCTGTGGCCCCCACAGAAAGTCTTAACATGCGAATGCAGCGTCGTTCCACTCCTCAATTCCATCCACCTATCGGTTCCAATCTCATACCACAATCCACTAACCTCATCAAGTGCAAAGTAGTAAAATCGTGTTGTGAATGAGTGCAGGTCTCAGGACCAGTAGTCGCGCTGGACCTCGATGATAACGGACGGAGGCGGGCCAGAGGCTGGGTAGCCCGAGAATGAATGCATGACGTGCTCCGAGCTTCCAGCAGTGATGAGAGCCTCAGTCTCTGATGACATGGGGAGTTTGGGCGGAGTGAGGAGACTGAGGAGATAAGGACGGCAGCAGAACCATTCGTCGTGGATCTGACCGGTGCACATGGTGGTGGAAGCTAAGCGAGGATTTGTTGTTTTCGTACGGAATGATCAATCGACTGAGGCAAGGAATATTTCTGGACTTTTAATGCCTACAGAAAAGGTACTATCACTGGAAGATCTGGGGTAGTTTAATAGGTTCATCATGTTCTAATGAAAATGCCATCAAAACTTGACTGTTTTCTGTTACCGTGAACAGCAAAATATGTATCTGGCACAGACGGCATCGTGCCTTGCAGGAGAAGTACGTTCTGCTGGCAACACTAGTTTTTACAGTATATGATTACTACTACTATGGATGACTGGAAACACTATTAGAGCCGAGTATTGAGTACAAGACCTGCTGAAGTCGGTGTGGAACAATATATGACAAACAACGCTTGCTAGCATCAATGTGCTGTTCCGACAACAAAGACATCACAGCTTAGTTTGGAGTCGCAAATCGATTTTAATGCGATGATGTACCAGTGTCAAGTGTCTGCTTGCGGCAACCACATCTTTGGCTCATTGACGGATCCCAGTAGAGCCTTTAAGCAACCTACCACGACAAGCAAACAGTTTTGAAGTCACAATGTCTGCTTTGGCATTTCATCTTCATATATGACTTTGTCATTGATTCGATAATGACATGTCACCCTTCCAGCCCTCTGACGGATTCATTACGACACTTCGCCTACCATGCTGCCACCTGAGATTCACTTCTTTCACTCAAACATTTTCCCTCTGATATCCAACACGCTGACTAGACGCCTAAACCCATAGCCCGTCTCAAACAATGCCTTCACTTCGAGCAAGACCGAAATAACATTTCGCAACCAGACTGTCAAAATGCCACTTTCTGATCCAGACATTCTCCTTCCCTTCTGCTGCCCCTCAAACACAATACCTCAATCCAGCAAGCCCTCGAAAGAAATATCCACCTTCCTCGCGGCCCTGCACTCTATCCGCGATGTTCGATTATCAAAACCTAAATCACCAACCACAACCTCACTTACATCCGCCCCCGCCTCATCTTCCAGACCCACATCGTCAACACCTTCCGACTCAACAGTAAAATCCACTACTCAAACAAACGTCCTATTCCCATCCTACCCATCCACCACCCCTCTACCACGCACTCTCATCCTCCTACAAACCACCCATCCCTCTCCAGCACCAGACCAACAGCGATTTTACACTCGGCAATACTTCGCGCAGCTACCAGGGAAGGATTACTGGTCGTTTGAGATGTGGCCGCAAGAGGGGGTTGGGAGCGTGAGTGAACGCAGAGTTGAGGATTTGTGGGCTAGAGGTGGGAATTGGGTTGCGAGGGAGAGTTTGGGAGGGTGGGGTGGAGGCGGAGGGCATGGGAAAGACGCAGTGGGAGGTAGTGGCAAGGCGATAGAGGGAGTGGAAGATGGAAAGGAAGGTGTAGGAGGCGAGGTTGATAGGGTGGGGTGGAAGTGTAAGTGTGAACGGGAGTATTGGGTTAGGGTTGTTAGGTTTGCAGAGGGAGAGAGAGGGTGCGAGGATTTGGAGAGGGGAGGGAAGAGTTTGGGTATTAGTACTTGGGAGATGGTTGATTAGAGAGAGAAGTATAGATGATCCGGATGTGGTTGCTATATGGTACATAGTGGAGAGAGATTTGTTTGGGGAGACAGGGCTCTTGATTTTAGCACCTTACGAACTGTGAACACAGACTTTTACATTCTTGGGCACTCTGGACGGAAAGTAGATAATACAGTGGAAGCAGATAGTGTAGAATTGCTGGGCACGTAGCACTTTTAGAGTATGTGTGAATTCTGGACAAGATCTTGAAATGTTACTCTCTCGTTTATGTATGGCTGCTGCTGCTCTCTACCTAAGCGAGAAGCGAGAAATAGCTTTGAGCTTACTCAAAATGGAGATACGGACCTGCCACTGGCACCCGTATACCAAATCAAGAGCTCATTTACCCCCATCTCAGAGGCTTTTTTACTACCCAGCATTCGATATATCATGATCATAACCATCCACACCGCTCAAAGGACACCCTCCTTCACCCAAACTCTCAACTCAAACCCCACCCCATGATCCCGACACCACAATGTCTCCACGCCCTCCAACTCTCTCCAAACCTCACCATCGCCAATCTCAATCGAACTACCCGGAAATCTCAAACTCTCTATCGCTTCACGCGTTTCAATCTCCCGGAAGCCGCGGCTGAAGACGCGACTAGCGGGATGCAGAGAAGTGGGCTTATTCGAGCCCGCTATCTCGAGGGGGACGAAGTAGCGAGTCGAGGTGGAAGCTGTGTTTGGTTTTGTTGTGACCTTGGGAGAGGAGGGGGAAGTGCTCTGGGAGGGCTTGAGGTTGGATGCTCGTAATGGTTTGGGGAGAGTGCTAGGAGTGGAGTTGATGGATGTGGAGGAGGAAGCGGAGGAGCTTGTTGGTTTGACGTTACCACTTTGGGCCACAAGGTAGCTTCGCTTGACTTGGATGATGGCGTAAAAGTTGGGCGAGTATCCATTTGGAACCGTATTTGGGATAGGGAGGGTGCTGGTGCTGAGATGGACGAGGAAGCTGGTTCTGATGGGAGTGGAGCTTCTGTTTTTGGGAACAGGGTTGTGTGTTGTTTGCTTGGGTAGGAGAAGCGAGAGGTAGCGGATAGTGAATGGGATCGCAGATGAGCAGCAAAAGGTCTCGGGTGACATCTTGGGCGATGTGATGTGCTGTGGTGCTGTGACCAATAGGTTGCCGATTGGATGGGTTCGATGGGACCCGAAGGTTCGAGAATAAGCACTGTGCTTACTTATGAAGGTAAGAAGGCCTGAATGATTGACAACAGAATATTGAGGAGATTATTTCGTGGACTTAACCACAAGGGGGAGCAGTGACTGCATCCACTGTATTGTGAGCAAAACAATGTTAGTTTTCAGAACAGTCATCCGAAGCGAGAACAAAGACAATAATTGGCTGGCGGATTGCAGGATCGAGACGCTGAAGTATTCGCCTCAAACCGGAAGATGTGACTGACTTGAAGTATGTTTTAATCAATATGTCGTTGTTTTATGCATATCCAAAGCTATAAATGACGGGGCCGAGATGATCGCTAGCTTTCATCTCCGCAGTCGACTAGCGCCCAAGATTCGGTCGACCTGCCAGATACTTGCTCCATGCCTTTCAGCAATCACTCCATCTCCAACCCGAAGAAAGCATTATCGAACTCTCCGTGCTGAAGTTCGCCGCCTCCACTCATACCTTCGTCATCTCCTCCCCCAAAGAACATGTCATCAAATACACTATCCTCTGCACCAGCCATCCCCATGTCCAAATCAAGATCCATGCCATCACCTCCACCTACCATAGCAAACAGCTCATCCCCTAATTTATTTTGATCATCTGTGTTCTGATTTTGACTCTGACTCGGATTCGCATTCGTATTTGTAATTGTGTTGGTTTGACTTGGATCCGAATTCCCAAAGTTGGACAAGTCGAAATCATCATTCTGGGTTTGTGAAGTATCCTGGTTTTGACTTGTTACATCTAGAGAGAAATCCATGTCGTCGAAGTTCAAAGCAGAATCGCCATTCTCGTTGTTATCAGTAATGTCGAATAAGGAATCAAGTGCGGAATCTTGCACGTCTCCTGCTTCTGCAGCTGGTGCGCCCTCAGTATCTATGCCCAAGCCAATCGGCTTCGATTCTTGACTCGTCTCATTGGCTAACGCTGGCGGAGTAGGACCCTGAGGAGGCTGAGGAGGGACTTTAACGTCCTCAGGGGACTGAGTGCCGGGGTCTTTCGATGGTTCAGGGAGCGATGTCTTTGGCTCATTCGGTGTCTGCTTTTCCGGACTTGTTGTCTCCCTCTCCTCTTTGACAGTAGCCAGTGGAGAGGTGTATAATTCGTCCCCAAGTACAGTATCGCCATTGCCGTTCGAGGTGTTTGTCTCCACAGCCTTTTCCTCCACCACGTCTTCTAGTATTGGTTCCGGATTCTCTAATGCAATTCTTTTTGCGCGCAGCTCATTCAGATCTCTCAGAAGCACTGATTTGGCTCGAAGCTATCCGCATATTAATAACCGACCATCAATACAACTCGGCATTCTTACGATGTCGCATTCAAGGTCATCGAGAGCCATATGGAAGTTCTCTGCTGCACTTGGAATAATTGTCCGTAGCCTCGTATTTACTGTCGCGAGAGTCCTGCCACCGTCCTTGTTCGAGGGCCGAAGGGCTTTGCCAGTTTCTATTAGCTTTGAGCACATCAGTATCGTCTCTGCAGCGTGTATTCCACGATCTGGGGGGATTTGCACTCACGACCGCATTTATCATGCTTTGGAGCACATCCAAAGCCGGCTTTGGTCTCCCTCCCTGAGCCATTGCAGCTGAGAAGCTATAGAAGAGGAACGAGATGACCAGTATTGGAAGGCAGAGAAGGATGGAAAGCTGCGAGCAAGGGAGATGGTTGCGGCTGGAAACAGAGAGGCTGTGAAGTTGAGGTTGAAGGGAAGGCTGACAGAGGTCACTTCGAGGGTTTCCTGGTGACGTCCGTGCCCAGGATTAGACTCTAGTCTCTAGACTCTGGCTGTCTGGATCTAGATTAGCCCAATAGTTGTCTACCACCATAAGTTCGGAGTCTTCCCGAAAGAGACGCTACCTTGGTGAAAGTTTAAATGTTTCTAGATAGGTTTAAGCTTTGTAGGCAGGTGAGCTACTCCGTAGACATGTTGCTAAGGAAGAAGGTTATCTGCGTCAACTAGTTGGGATACGTCAGGAGAAGTTCAAAGCTCCAGGTTGCAAGGAAACTGGTCTAAGTAGCCCATGATGCTTGTAAAAGATGTTTGTATGATCCGAAAGGTTTGTACATTCTACTTCAGCTATTTAAAAATCTTGAATAATGTCTCTCGAGTCACGACTTGTGCTTTTGACCTCGCACGCAGTTGTGGTTCGAAGCGCATCAATCGTCATCCACTTCTTGACGCAAGCGAAGGGGGAATGAATGTGTCTGCAATTGCAAAAGAGCAACGTTTGTCCTCTGAAAGCCTACAGTGTACCCCCCAGTATATAGTAATTAATATTTGCTGCTTTACATCTCTTCTCTGTTTATTAAACTTGCATAGTTAATCAAGTCATCGTCCCCTTCTTTGAGGGATACATTACGATTGGGTCTAATTATTCTTTTCCATGAGAGCAGCAAATGTCGCAAAATCAAGCTAAACAATCTGACAATCAAACCGGGGGGTGCACTGTACTGTCTGTACAAGTAGGCATCCCTCTGACTTTTCTCTGCCCTGGCTTCAAATTACAATCTCCACAGGTATCAACAGTCATGCAGGTACCCCTGGAATAGTGTCTTTCCCTCGCCTTGAAGCGGTTCATCTCATCCCACTTGAAACCCCAGATAACCGCATTGATCTTCGACCACACCTTAGCTTGGCTGTCACGCTGTACTCGAATGATCAGATTGTGCCATGAGCACCGGGCTGGAGCTAAGGTAAGGCTACCAGATGGCTGTCGTACCCTCCGTAGCTGCAATATTATATGACACAGCAACTCTCTTCAAACATTAGTATCGGGACTCACTCGAGTATTGTACCGAAGTGTGCTTTCTGGCATTACCTTGGGGGTCGGTCTCGGCATAATCCTACGTATGTGTTGAGCAGCACGCACACCTGCACTTGCTGCAGAATGCCCCCACCAGGCTATGCAGCTCCATATTGGTTCATGTCGCTTCAGGGAAAGCTTCATGGTGCAATCAGCGAAAGAAATGGTTGGTTGGTTCTCTCGCTGCAGTGGACGAGGGCGTTCTTCTGGGGCGGGCCTGCTTGCGTGCAGGATAGGTATGTACGGAGTAGAACGGAGCACTTGGATATACAGGTAGGTAAGGTAAGGAAGGTAAGGTAAGGTAGCTGGCCGCCAGTACCTAGCTGCTGCTTTGCTTCCGGCTTGGATTCTGCCCTGATGCCAAACTGTATCATTTTAACATAATTACTTGTAATTGTAATAACATAGATACCCCAAAAATACAAATTTCATTCGTCATTCTACTTTCGTGCACGATCCGAGCCTTCTCCCAACTTTCATATGTTGATGTCTCAAAGATTTTCTGTATCGTCGTGTAGTGACAGCTTGGCCAAGCAGCCCACGGCGCTAAAGATGTCCGGGATAATCAACGTTCCACTCTCTTCCTCAATCCTTCTCTTTCCCTCCCTCCTCCTTAAACATCTAATCCAGCAAGTTTCCTCCATCGACAGACGTCTAGGTTGCGAGTGGTTTTCTTCCTCTCTCTTCCTATCGTCCCTTTCTGCGATTTCTTTCTTCCTTTCGACTCAAGTCAAGTCCTCATCGTCGTCTTCTCGTCGTCGTCGTCGCCTTCTTAACTTTCACATTGGTCTGCTGTCCTCTCGCAGAGCTTCTCTCCGCTTCGTTGTCGTATCACTCGTCTTCATCCTTTGAGCTTCATCGCGTGTTCAAGTAATAGCGATATTTCTTCCTCTCGACAATCACCTTTCACCTCGGTCTTTCTGCAGAAGGCCCTCTATCGATTTTCGAGTCTCAGCGCCGTTCTTATCGTTCGAGTCACACAAACACAAGGCATCTGTCAGAGCAGCGTCAGGAGCTCTGCCAACTTCCCATCTCTCTCTGCTATCCCGAATTTTGGCTTGAAAATACGTTTCTGCGAAGTCGAGTCCTTCTTCTGCCGCTGTAATATTATCATCGCACATCTCGCCAGCGCAATTTCGATACGAATTTTCTACAGCATTTGATAGCACCAACAATGGCAGATAACGGTCCTCCCCCTTCCGGCGCTCAGCTGCCCCCTCCACCGCAGACCACGGCTGGTGCGCCAGGCTATGAAAATGGACATAGTGGCCAGGCCAATACCCACATGCCACCACCACCTCTTCCGCCGGTGATAATCCCGCAGAACACGAACCCTATTCCGACAGCTATCTCATCGCCAATGGGAGAGAATGGAGGAATGATGTCGCCTGACAGTACTGGTGGATTTGTGCGCCGTGCTGCCCCTGAGCCCAATAAGCGCGCTTTGTACGTTGGAGGTCTTGATCCAAGAGTTACAGAAGATGTGCTTCGCCAGATCTTCGAGACTACTGGGCATGTGCAAAACGTCAAAATCATCCCAGACAAGAATGTAGGTGCCGTACGTATCAACTTTTTTAAATTCGAACTCCTGGGAATTTTTAGCGCGTTCCTGCGCATTGATTGTATTGTATTCTCTTTTGGCGGAACCGAGCCGAAGCTCCGCTCTGTTTGGTAGAAGCATTCACTGCGGCCGAATTCCTTCCCACAAAAGCTCATCCCGCTAACTTTTCTCGACTTCTAGTCCAAAGGTTTCAACTACGGCTTTGTCGAATACGACGACCCTGGAGCAGCAGAACGCGCCATGCAGACCTTGAATGGCAGACGTGTCCACCAGGCGGTATGTTATAACCTTCTTATCCGTTTGTAAGTAGTTGCTGACCGCAGTCCTACAGGAGATCCGCGTCAACTGGGCATACCAATCCAACACTTCGAACAAAGAAGATACCTCCAACCATTTCCACATCTTCGTCGGCGATCTCTCGAATGAAGTCAATGATGAAGTCCTCCTTCAAGCATTCTCTGCCTTTGGCTCTGTCTCAGAAGCTCGTGTCATGTGGGACATGAAGACTGGTCGATCTCGAGGATACGGTTTTGTTGCTTTCCGTGAGCGACAAGACGCTGAAAAGGCCCTGAGCTCTATGGATGGTGAATGGTTGGGATCTCGAGCTATTCGCTGCAACTGGGCCAACCAAAAGGGTCAGCCTTCGATTTCCCAGCAACAAGCTATGTCTGCCATGGGAATGACCCCAACCACTCCGTTTGGTCATCACCACTTCCCAACCCACGGCGTCCAGAGCTACGACATGATTGTTCAGCAGACCCCTGCTTGGCAAACAACTGTCTACGTTGGCAATCTCACTCCATACACCACCCAGAACGACCTGATCCCACTCTTTCAGAACTTTGGCTACGTTGTTGAGACCCGCTTCCAAGCTGATCGTGGATTTGCCTTTGTTAAAATGGATACACATGAGAATGCAGCTATGGCTATCTGTCAATTGAGCGGCTACAACGTCAATGGGCGACCTCTCAAGTGCAGCGTAAGTGGTTTTCAAACGTCTTTATTTGATTAGATAACTAACTAGAACACAGTGGGGCAAGGACAAGGCACCTGGTCAACCAGGCTTGGACGGAGCTCAAGCAGCTTGGAGTCCTCAAGCACCCACCCCAGGTGGCTACCCAGGAACTCCTTCGCAGTACTTCCCTCAATACGGTGGAATGCCTCAACCACAAGGTCCTCAGTCAGCCGGCCCAATGCCCACCGGTCAAAGTCCTGGTCAATTCCCGCCTCAAGGTGGCTATGGTGGTCCAGCCCAATCTCCCAGCCAGTATGCCAACCCTCAGATGTATGGAGGATCTACCAGCGCTGGTGGCTATGGTCGTGGTCAGCCAACACCAAACCCTCAATGGAGTGCACCCGCAGCTCAAAATTTTGGAAACGGTTTTGGTGGCTACCAAGGATAATCTATCTGCGGCTGCCCTAACAACGGTGTTCTCTGCTTTCTTTTTTGCTGTGTTTTATTCGTGGTGGGGGATATGAACTCGGGATTGATTTTCTGCATCTGGTTTCACTTCATGCTGATCTGCTCGCCTCGGCAAGACCGTTCACTATGAAACTTGCAAAGGACCATTTCTCATTTGAAGATGCTTTTCTCAATACAAATTCCTGTGTCTTATTTGTTGGGACGGTGATATCAAGCGTCGACTAAAAGTTGTTTTCCTTGGCTATCACGTCGATTGACTTTTGGATACTATCGTCATTTTGATTCTTGCCTTCTCATTCGCCTCTCTTGTCTTTATGAGTCCACGAATCTACTATTAGCGACTACCCAATTCCCTACGTCTCAATTTTGCTCTTGTTGTAGTTATTGAAGTGGGAGGGTAGTTACATGAGATTTGTAACTTGAAGATTGTAATGACAATAAGTCTTGAAATGGATGTGTTAAACCGTGATAACGATATTGACTAGACTTGACTTCTGAACTAAGGTTGTTGAGCTGCAACGACCTATGCCTACGGTGAGATCAGACCGCAGTTTCATTCAAATAGTATCATCGTGACCTGCCTCGCTCGACGCCCAAAGACTTATCACATATGAAATGATATTGCTGCTTTTGCAAAGAATATTTGTATCAAGAACCCTTCAACTACAATAAGACTACTTAGTCTAACACTTGTATACCACAAAGCACTGTGCTCTGACTTCATGTACCTTTCATGCTTGTTGGTGATGTTGAGCCAGCAACCCCAAGATCGTCTGTTGAATTAACACGTGACTAAGACCCTAGCGCGACACGTCCATCGCGCTTTCCACGCGAATCAGGCAAGCCACTTCGAGAAAGCGCAGACGACGACGACAACATTCAGATCTGAATAGCATCTCCTGACGCCCAATGTCAATGGATTGAACCCGAACCCCCAGAAATACCTCGATCGATTGTATGCCGGCTGGCTTGATCCGCTTTCCGGCTTTCTCACTTGCCCGTCGAGGACTGCTTGCGAGTTGCTGGAAAGTTCGAACTGGTCCGCGTCATTCAATAGCCCTCGATGCGCCAGCCACGACTTCGTACCACTCTTCGATTGCCGCCGCGATGTTAGGAAAGGCAGTTAAAAATCATGAGGCTTCCAAACCCAAGACTCCTCTCGAGAAACAGCTTTTTCCATCCAGCAGCCCCGCACACAACGGAAATATCGAGGAACAATTCAAGAAAGCTCGCCCATCGACACAATCTATCGGCGGCTTCACGGGTTACAAGAATAGTTTTGCGAAGCCGTCCATTCCCTCGAGATCATCCAATTCCTCGAACCCTTTGCGTGCGAGATCACCGAACATCAAACAACCTTTCAGTCGAACTCCAAGCATCTCGTCAGTCCCCAGCCTGTCATCAACTGCATCTTCGTTATCCTCAGTCTTCAGTAGTAAAGACTCATTCCGAGATATGCCGGACACAATTGATCTTACCCGAGATACTCCAGTTGTCTCAAAGCCTTCAATGCCCACACATGCGATGGTTGACTTCGACGAGAACGACTTCGACGATGATGCCGACATCGACTTAGATATGGACTACGAGCTACCTATGTCTATGGCAGCACCCCCTAAGCCATCCCAGAGCAAATCTCAACCTACGCCTTCTCCGTATACCCTACCAAATCTACCCGGCCAGACCATTGGACATAATCCCACGAGCAGCGCGCAGACATGGTCTTCTTCGCCCCCCGCACATAAATTGACGCCCCCCGGTGCCTTGAAGCGACGACAACAGGAACATGCAGCTCAAGAACTATCCAAGGCGAATGAAAATATCCCTAACCCTAACCCTCGACCTGCCAAACGGAGAACTTTGCCGTGGCAACAGAAACGTGCAGAAGCAGATGAAATCGCGGAACTACGAGAAGAGAAGGATGATGCAATGGCATCTGTTGCATCGTCCGGATCGCAGAACAACGTATGCTTTCGGTGTAAAGAGACCGGGCATTGCGCCAATGAATGTGCGAAACTTCAGAAAGGCCAGGGGACCAAATGGGACTTTACGCCCAAGGAAAAACGCATGCCATGGAACAATACTGGCAGTGCGATTGCAGAGGAGAAAAAGAAATTCAAAGACAAGCAGAAGGCTAGAAAAACAGCAGGTGACCCGGCTGGTGAAGGGAGCCGTCCCAAAGCCGTAGTAACACCAATCACACTTAGCCAAGAGCAACAGAAAGTCCTTGACCTGGTTGTGAACCAAAGCAAAAGCGTCTTTTTCACTGGGTCGGCGGGAACGGGAAAGTCCGTGTTGATGAGAGCTATCATCGCAGAATTGCGCAAGAAGTACTCGCGAGAGCCAGATCGTGTTGCGGTGACCGCTTCCACAGGTCTCGCTGCTTGCAATATTGGCGGTGTAACCCTGCACAGCTTTGGAGGCATTGGACTCGGCAAAGAGGACGTGCCAGCCCTTGTGAAGAAGATCAAGAGGAACCAGAAAGCGAAGAACCGTTGGATTCGAACCAAAATTCTGATTGTCGATGAGATCTCTATGGTTGACGGAGACCTATTTGACAAGCTGGAGGGTATTGCCAGACATATGAGAAATAACGGACGACCATTTGGTGGCATACAGCTAGTAATCACAGGCGACTTCTTCCAATTACCTCCTGTACCGGATTTCGATAACAAAGCTAGAGCTGTCAAGTTCGCATTCGATGCTGGTACTTGGCCTACAGCCATACATCACACAATTGGCCTTACCGAAGTGTTTCGTCAAAAAGACCCTGGTGAGTTCCATTGCCTTGACGTTGATTCGAATCACACTAACAGGTCAGTTTTTGCAAATATGCTTAACGAAATGCGCTTGGGCAAGATCACAAATGAAACCATTGCTGCTTTTAAGAAACTGAGCAGGGCTATCCCGCAAGAAAATGGTTTAGCTTCTACTGAACTGTAAGATAGCGTCTTAGATTCTTCGATGATGGACCCATAACTAATTGATTTCCAGGTTCCCAACGAGAAACGAAGTCGAGAATTCAAACGCCTTCAGAATGCGAAGCTTAGTAGGCAAGAGCTACAAATATGAAGCGCGAGACACTGGCACCATTACAGACATTGCCATGCGTGATAAACTGCTTTCGAACATGATGGCACCGAAAATACTTGAGCTTAAAAAAGGAGCCCAAGTAATGTTGATCAAGAATATGGATGATGGCCTTGTCAACGGGTCGTTGGGGAAGGTCTCTGCTTTTATGAGCGAGAAGACTTTTGAGATGTACGACAAGAGTCCAGATTTGTTTGACGACGGAATCGACGACGAAGACCTGACCGAAGATGCGAGGGAAGAACGATCTAAAATCAGGGCGACATTTTCATCTGCGAAGGAGTCAGCAGCGGACGCAGGCCGCCTATATCCACTTGTAAAATTTTCAGCCGCCGACGGGACTATCAGAGCAATCCTGGTCCAGCCAGAAGAATGGAAGGTGGAACTACCCAGTGGCGAGGTGCAGGCACAACGATCTCAACTCCCACTTATCCTTGCTTGGGCGCTGTCCATCCACAAAGCGCAGGGACAAACTTTAGAAAGAGTCAAGATCGATCTCAAGAAGATTTTCGAGAAGGGCCAAGCATATGTCGCTTTAAGTCGAGCCACCAGCCAAGCTGGACTCGAGGTACAGAATTTCGACAAGAATAAGGTCATGGCCCACCCGCGGGTTGCTCAGTTCTACGACAGCTTGTACAGCGTAAACAAGGCTCTCAAGCATCCGACAGTTGCAAAGCCACCCGGCCCCACCAAAAAGGCGAGCACTTACGAGGAAGATTTCATGATGGCTGAATTGGAGCAGACGAGAGGTTACGAATTTGACGATGAAGAAGAGGCAGTTTTGGCGGCGTATGGCTGATCCAGGAAATATGGCTTACTCGCTTGTGTCTTGGGAGAATTATCATCATTGCTTGGCGTCATTCGGAGTATGGTAGAAGGATGCTGCATGGAATGGAGTACATGTCGTTTCTGTGTCCAACTACCTGTAGCAGAGGCATCCCGGGGTAAAAAGGGCCTGCGTCGCATACTGCCCAGAAATGAAGTCTATGATCGCTGGACTAGCTTAGGCTATTGTGGGAGTCAGCTGTGGAGGAAAATACCCCTGTTCTCAGTAGTACCTGTAGCAATATCCTATAGATAGTTATTGAAAGGACACATTTCATGATGGCTAGTCTGAGTAGTACAATAGAACAAGATGTGAACATAGCTGTGGTTCTACCCTATTGTTGATGACTGGAAGAGCTTCACCCGAGGTAGGTACTTGTCGAGTCAACATCATCACGATGTTAACCAATCCTCGGGGATATGAAACGTTCTTTCGGCGCACGATCACTTGTACATGAACTTATATCGGCTGTATCAGGTACCTGGAGTAGGAATTCCAGTGACGTATGGTTAAGTTTAATTGTTTTGCGCCGTTTAGAAATTGAGAAAGACGCTTTAGAGAGAATCCGAGATGGCGGTTCATTATTCAGACACATGTACATTCACACATCTCTGACATTAACTCCGAATCTTATTAAGAAATGCCAATTGAAGCTAGGTAGGCAACTGATGTCTACTTCACAATCACCGCTGTGAAGTGAAGTTGAAAAGCACTAACTGCTTATCGATAAGCCGGCAACCCCAGTCAAGCAAGCGTACCTGCCGTAAGCAATGTCCCGAAAATATACTTTTGTCTCACCCACGCGACTTCTTCAACAGTCAACAAGCTACGTCTACCCTTCACTGCTCCTGAAGGTAACGGCCCTGTCTCTGGAATCTCATCGCGCCGAGCGGAGTCTAGGACATACCTGCGTTCAGACGAATTGCCGACCGGGATCCTTGTGAGGTATTGCAAAAAGTGCGAAGGCCAGCCAGACAACGAAACACCGAGGCGTAGAGACAGACAGTGGGACACAGGAACGGCGCGCGGCAGGATGTCTTACAGCTTCATTGGACTCACCATGTTGGTGACGCTCAGAGAGCCACCTGGGGCGCAAGTGAGGGGAGTGGTCAAAAACATCGAGCCTGGAATGGGCTTGACTTTAATGAATGGTACACGCTCCTCCACAGCACCCAAGTCACTACTACGCTAACTCCCAATTCAGTCATTTGTACAGGCAATGGCAAGTACGTCCCAGAGTTATCACTCAAAGTCGCAGAGATAGCCAATCTGGAACAAGCAACCAATGAGAATGCCAATATCAACAAGCCTCCTCCTCCTAAAGCATATCCTGTTGCTCCATACACAGCACCAACTCCTGCCGTCAAGCCAAAGCAATTCGAAGACCCAGCTATCTTGAGCATGGGCAAGAGACCAACACCTGTCATCAACCACACACCTTCTCTACCTACACAGCAATGGAGTGCTACATCGATGGAGCGGACAGACTCGACACAGACTGCGACGGGAAGGACGTCGCGCTCAATGCGAGATATCACTCCTGCTGCGACCTTGGTGGAACCCATGGAGAGTATGCGCGTCGGCACCGAGGGAGAAAATCGTGGAGCGAACGGTACACCCCGGGTGGAGGAGATGGATGGAGTGGGAGAGGTTCAGCCAGACCAACCAGCGGCAAAGCAGAGGAAAGCGCGGAGGTCAAGGAAAAGTCGCAAAGCAGGAGAGGATGCCGCTGCAGATCCATCTGCTACGACGACAAAAGAGACCACCAATTCGAAGGGATGGAGACAGACACCTCTTCTGGAACCAACAACTTCGTTCCAACCGTTTGCGACGCTAAAGAAGAGCAGGCGGAGGAATGGGAAGATGGAGGAGAACGGATGGCAGACCGAGGACGCTACAGATGTACAGGAGATGGGCGACTTCGATTTTGTAGGCAGTCTGGCCAAATTTGACAAACATACGGTCTTCAACCAGATACAGGCCGAGGATAGTATCGCGGAAGAGGATCGACTGGTGTCTCATAACAGGTTGCCTAAAGCGAAGCCAGGAACAGCTGGTGGAAAGAATCTACATTATACAGAGAACGTCCTGGAGGTACCTAATGGCCCAGCAAAAACGACGGCTTGGAAGAGTGAAGCGGGTGATAGTGAAGATGACGAGGCAAGAGGAAGTCAGCGTGGTTCAGGGAGCGGGAGACGCTCGCGCAGAACGGAACGTGCCGAGAGCAAGTTGTCATTGAACCGCAGACCTGTTTCTCGAAAGGGAAGTGCTGGCATACATCCTGCTCGAACCCTTTCAGTAAGGTTTTCAGATCATGCCAAGGCTTCAGATACTAACTTCCAAAAGATCCCGTCACCCGCTTCCAAACCCTCTTTCTACCTTGTCCCGTCGGATCGTCGATGCGAGACCATTTCAGCTCTGCAGATGCTCAATTTAGAGAACATTGCTGACAACGAGCTTGGCCTGTCAGAAGATATGATGACTGAGAATGCTGGTCGAGGTATTGCTGAAGTCGCCTTATCTGCACTCAACACAGGTGGTGGACGAGGTCTCACCCAAGGCAAGAGCAGCATAATACCAACAGTTGTAGTCTTCGCCGGAAACAACAAAAGTGGTCTGCGCGCGGTCGCCGCTGGTCGACACATTCGAAACCACGGCCTCAATGTTGTCATTTGCGTCCTTGGACTGGAGCGAGAATCGGAACTTCTTGTTGGCTTAAGACGGCAAATCAAGGTTTTCAGAGGCTTTGGTGGCAAGATTGTCACTAAGATTGAGCTTCTGGAGTACGTAAAAACGCTAGATGCACCTCTTGAGTTGATTATAGACGGTCTTCTCGGTCTCACTATATCATTTGAGGAGCTGCGAACTGGCGACCAAGCGACGGCATATGAGTTGATTGCATGGGCAAATCGCAGCAAAGCCCGGGTGTTGGCAATTGATGTCCCAACCGGTATTGATCCTACTACTGGAAAGGTCAGTATAATAGATGGTCGCCAGCTATATATTCATGCCGAGTACGTGGTTGCAATGGGCGCACCAAAGAAAGGTCTCCTGGAGGCAATGGCTCTTGGCGAGGGCATTGCCGATGAGGACGGCAAAGGCAAGGACTGGCAGCTATTCGTTGCGGACATCGGTCTAGGAGCAGCCGTATGGAAGAAAGCGGGCACGAGAGTCAGACGAGGAGTGGAGTTTGATGGTAGCTGGGTCCTAGCCATGAGATTTCAAGGAAGCGCGGAGTAGATGACTCTTCTTGAGGTTGGGCGTGGAAGGAAGTGTTTATGGGCCCATGTTAGTCGATTGCATCGTGGTTTTTGCAAAGCTTTTAGCATGGCGTTTTCTCCGCCTGGTTGAGCGGATGGGTGGAGTGATGATTTTACCCCGAGTTACAATTATGGGCTGGTTGGTTGCATAGCTGAGGGGGTTTACGGCGCTTGTTATCAAAATCAATGAATTACTCTGACATGTGTGGCTTGGCTTGCTTATGGATACGATTGCAATGGAAGCATTACACCAGGACTTACTTTCTAACCCATGAAGCTTGGGAACACCATAAGAGCCTACTTCATCCTTCAAAGACAGAACACAGACCTTGCTCCATTTGGCTTAGGGCATCATATTCTTGGCAGCTGATTCGGTCTTGTACCCCGTTCCTCACCACACCAGAAATGTTACAAGGGAGAGTCAATACGAGGCTGTATTTAGCAGGTCAGTCAATGTAAACTCCAATTCTGATCATAAGCTAAGTCGAAGCAGGTAGTCTTCAGTCTCTCCTGCTTCGAACGACAAGCAGATTCATCCGGCGTGACTCACGGTGACCACTTCAGCCCTCGGCTAGCTTCCTGCCAAAACTCGGCTGGGAAGCATTTGCTACAGTACTTAGTCTCAGGTCATTGCTGCTCCAGAGTGCGGACAGACAGAGTAAACAGTCAACAACTCATCTCGCTAAAGACAGTCCCTTCTCCTCTCTTCTCACCAAGATCGTTTCACATAATCGCCAAGCATTTCCTTCTCGTCTCGCAATCATGGCGACAGAAGGTCAAGATGAGATGGCGCTAAAGGTCTCAAATAGTCTCAAAGATGGACCTTTCGCATGTACTTCTCTCACGAAGCTATCTGGCGGGACAGCCAATTTTGTGTATCGAGCGAATTTAGCCACACCTCTCCCTGATGGGACTAAAACTGTTGTCATTAAGCACACTGAGGGATATGTAGCTCAAAGCCCTGGATTCAAGATCACCACTACAAGATGCGTAAGTTGACTCTTACATTCTCAAGTAAAAAGTACCTCGGTGCTAAAATATCAAAGGACTACGAACAAACCGTCCTAACAGCACTCTCCACCCTGCCTCCCTCAACACACAGCAACATCACCGTCATGACACCAACTATGCACCTCTTCTCACCCACCACCAACACCCAAATCTATAGCGACCTGCCCGCATCCGTAGACCTCAAAACCTGCGTCCTCAAGCACGCCTCGTCTTTGACTCGGCCACAATGCCAACGTCTAGGCCACGCCCTCGGTCTCTGGACTAGACGCTTCCACTCCTGGGCTCAGGCCGATGAGCAGAGAAGTCTAGTGGAAGCTATGAGGGGTAATGTAGCTATGCGAGATTTGAAATTTACCATTAATTACGATACGTTGGTCCAGACTGTAGAGAGGTTCCCGGGAATTTTGGAGGGGAGTAAGGAGGTCTTCGAGAAGGTTAGAGAGCAGAGGAGGAAGGAGATGGAGAGTGAGGGGATGGTGCTTATTCATGGGGATTTTTGGAGTGGGAAGTGAGTTATTCTAGCTGCTCTTACCTCTTGTTCCCATGTTTCGAGGATTCTCATGATCGGGCTGAAAAGAGACTGACCAAAATAACAGTGTACTTCTGCCAGATGGGCCCATTCCTGACTCGTCATTCCCTATGACGGTCTATATCACTGATTGGGAAATGAGCCAAGTCGCATCTCCAGCCTATGATCTTGGACAAATGTTCGCAGAGCTGTTCGAGCTGAAGCATTTCAAGGATATTGATGCGGGTGTCTGGCTTATTGGGGCATTTATGCAGGGATATGGGAAGATAGATGAGGAGATGGCGTTCAAGACTGCGGTGCACGTGGGTACGCATCTGATATGTTGGGGATCGAGGGTTCAGGGGTGGGGGACGGAGGAGCAGGTTGAGGGTGTGGTGGAGACGGGGAGGGAGTGGGTTGTTAAGGCTTGGGAGGCAGATAGGGAGTTCTTTGAGGGAGGGCCGTTGGGGTGTCTCTTCTATTGATGATGTGTAGAAATGGGAACTTCGAATTGCAAGAAAATGAGATTTGGAATGTTGAAAAGTGACATAATATAAACTTTTAAAACATGTTCCAGCAACCCCAAACTCCATGGCTAATACCACGCTGCACACCAGGTGCTCCTGTTCTCCGGTTCAAATCACTCCCCAAGCCTTATCAATAGGCAACGCAACACCGTTAATAGCTCTCGCTCCATCGCTGGCAAGAAAGAGTATCACATTCGCTACTTCTGTCGATGTTATACTTGGTGTTTCGCCGACTGGGTTGTGCAACTCCCAGATTGGACTTTGGGGGGTGATCAGCTTCTTGCTATGAGGAATTTTGAAGGAGGAAATGGCTAGGTAAAGAATTAACAGACTTACCGAAGAGCGGCGAAGCCAGCTTCGTCGAAGTGGTCGTTCTGCTCGAAGGCTTTTATGTTGGTTTCCATTGCTAGATGAGTCTTATTAGCATTCCTCTCTTGCAACGGATGAAGGAGAAATCAAGATTGGGAATTTAGGAGACAGAGAGAGAACCTACTTCCAGGCAACACTGCATTACATCGAATCCCCTCATCTCTAAATCTCCATGCCGTATGCTTCGTCACGCCCAACAAACCGTGCTTGGAGGTCGTGTACGCCAAACCAGCTGCTGCACCACTGACGGCTGCTTTACTTGCTACGTTAATGATCGACCCGTTCTTCTTGGCTTTCATAAAAGGGATGACGGCGCGAATCATTCGCGTTGGGACTGTGAGGTTCACGCTCATGATGCGTGACCATTCGGCGTCGCTGTAAACGTCGATTGCTTCGAAGGCATCCATTACGCCTGCTACGTTTGCTAGGACGTCGATTTTGGTGCTGTGGATGTCAGAATCTTGCTTCTGAATACAGACCAAAGCGGAAGCCTGGGAAAGTTCGAAATCATGTAGACTACAGGATATCATGAGTATGCGGGTTAGAGTACAACTTACCCAAATTTCGCAACACAAATCCTAACCACCTCATCACACTCGCCCTCTTCCGTCAGATCACACCTGTGGAAATGGAACCTGCCCTGGTCCCGCTGGTCAATCTTCGAATACTCCATATCCATGATATCGACACCGAGGACTTCATATTGATGGCTGAGGAAGACTTGGGCTGTTGCTAGACCAACACCTGATGCGCAACCAGTCACGATTGCGACTTTGCCGAAGCCGACAACGTCGATGGTGCGTTGCGGGAGGATCGTCGTACCGGTGCGGTAGCTGAACGGCATCTTGGATTGCGTGGGCAAGTGGTGTAGGGAGGAAATGTGGAGTGAGAGAGGCAAGCGAGGAGTGAGGTGGGGAACAAAACAACGAGGCGGAAGCCGTTCAGGAGCAAGCAACTGGCCAAAAGACGGGAATCTGGGGAAAGTGGAGAAAGCGATACGAGATAACTAGGATTCCATCAAGAATTCTGGGGAGTGAGGAGACAATTATATACTGGTAGGGAATGGCTTTGCTTGTTATCCAAGACTGCTCGCGTGCTTGTCAAGGAGAGAGGGTGGACTTAAGCGAGACTCGGGTGAGCCCGAATCGTATGACTTTTTGGCTGTCTCGCCACTGGACAAGATAAAGCCGGCTGGGTGCGTGGGGTACGTTGGTCTTCTGGAGAGCAGTGAAGACTGACTTCGGTGCTCCGGATTGAGTTTTTGGCTTGTATTTGGCTCGTGATTGGCATGTTGATTCTGGAGCCTCGTAGAGACTACCGTAGGCACATGGGTTTCATACAGTGTCGTATGACTCTGTCTAGCATTTCTATGCCTATATTTCTCCTAACCTTTCTATTGTAGGTTATGTGGTATGGATTTGTGAAAGAGAGATCAGACCTCCATCGTTGCAATGAAGCCTTTCTTCAAACCCCGTGCTACACTTATTTTCGCTGTTTCGGCGATTTTCAAGAAACAAATAATGGAGAATGATGAATCCAGAAATGCTACTATGTCTCATTATGTAGCACTGTTGGTGGCTCTAGGATGAAAGAAGGCAGCCTTGAATGCAACGGCCGTTCACTACCAACCTGTATTGTCACGTTCTAGATCACGTGGCCTTAGATATTCCCCCTCTTGTAAAGCCTTGGCTGCCTTCCTTGCGCAAGATATGCGTTGATCACTATATGGGAGTGGCTTTTATTGGTATTAGGGGAGACTTGATGAACTTTCAAACTTGTTAAGCAGACATTCTTACGAGTGGCTCGGCTGCCTCGATGGCTCAGCCATGCATGGCCGATCATTTTGTCAGCACACCGTACATGCTCAGCCCTCCGAGTTCCAGGATTACAGTCTCCAAGAGAAATCTTCTCCGCCATCATGCTCTCCATTCCTTTCACATTCCAGGCTTCAGAAGCGGTCTGTTGTCTAGCATAATATGTCAGACGTTGAAGATGCGATGCCAGGTTAGCCATTTCCATATGCTCGGTTGCCCATCGTTCTCTTTTGCAGATACTGACATAGAGTTCAGACAGCTATAGCCAGGCCTTGCCAGTCGCTGCAGAGTCTCCAGTCACATGGCATGTCATTCTTTGGGTTCTGTTATGTCTAGCGATCAATTCCATGGCTCAACCTTCCTCGAAAATATGCGGGTCCCCCAGTCGCTACCGAATCTACCTCTCAAGTTCCCCCATCATGGTTCTGGCTGATGCTATATCTGCACTTATTCGATTGATAAATGTACGCATCCATCTTCAGACTAGTCTCGTAGGCGCGAGTCAAACGGTTGTTCAGTCAAGATCCACGCTCAGGTCCGCTGAAGGCCAGGATACTATTCAGGTGGCTCCAAGTCGGACATGGCCTCGGTGGCTGTTTTTCATAATGGGTCCGCTTCCAGCAGTTACCAAGCTCGCCTCCTTCTCCGGAATCTGGTGGACAAAGTCATGGGGATTGATGTTTGCTGTGTCATTTATTGTGGTAGAGTTGATATCATTTCCCTCGCGGACATCCAGCTCAACAGAAACACCAGCTCAAGAGCTTCCTAGACCGATTTCACAAACAGCACAAAGTTTGAATGACCACAGATCTCAGAAATTGGCACAGAATCTGGATGTAATTGACTCAAGCCTCTTCTTGACGGCGACTCTTGTCCACCTTGGCCTAGTCATTTGGGCAATTGAGGTCTTGTGGTCCGTAGGGGTCGACAGCATGTCCCAGTCGGCTTTGGTCCAAGATATCGTACTGGTTGCCAGAATATTCTTGCTTCTAATCTCCCTGGCAGCTACTGCCTCGGGCATGATTGCGGGGCTTACCTGTATGCACCTTGAGTGGCCCATCACTTTCCTTCTTGAGTTGGCCAACATCTTCCAGACATACGTTACACACCTCCCAAAGATATGTAGACGCGGAAATTGCTAACTCGTTGACTTCCTTAGCGCTAGTATCAAACTGCGCCGGATGCCTTCCAGAGGAAGAAAACTTGAAGCGTGTCCGAAGCACACTGTATAAAACAGGAATGGGGTTCTTCTTGATAGCTTGTGTCCTTTCGGTAGGAATAAGACCTAAGAGGGAGGAGTGTACTGATGCCGGATGTACCAAGCCTCTCATTACGCCTGTGCGATCATGGTTCCTAGAAGGCGCCACTATGCTTGCTGTGTGGTATCACCTCGCAGCCGTTTATGCGGCCATGTGGTACTCGCTTTCTTGGATCTGTCGTCACTGGCCTGCTGTTGCAAGAGCCTTGCTCATTGAGCGGACAGCCTCAGAGTCATCTGGGGCTGGACAGCATCCTGATGTGCCCATGGCCGAGTCAAGTACCATTGACTTTTGGGGTTGGATATCGTTGTGCTTCTTCATAACAAATGTTGTGGTTTGCGTCTTGTGGTATGCTGTCAAGTACGACTCAAGCGGGACGGTAAATCCACCATGGACAGATATTTTCGGAAAGTGAAATATACACGGAAGGTTTCCTCTACGAGATTCTTGAGGGACAGGATACCAAGCATCCTGGAAATCGGAAGCAAGGTAAAGTATCCTTTCATGAATGATTCGAAGACAGGCTGATTGTGCAGATCGTTGTCTAGCTTCGAGATACAGTTGGATTGGGAGTGAATATT
This sequence comes from Cadophora luteo-olivacea, assembly GCA_026120085.1. Taxonomy (NCBI): domain Eukaryota; kingdom Fungi; phylum Ascomycota; class Leotiomycetes; order Helotiales; family Ploettnerulaceae; genus Cadophora; species Cadophora luteo-olivacea. The sequence continues at coordinate 45,438 of JALRMC010000005.1, read as the reverse complement.
CATATAGTGCCCATGCAGACCAAGGATGATTCTGTCGATATGCCTCTTCGGTGGCGACGTTGAGGTGTTTGAAGCGAATAGAATAATTCCCAGAGGCGACCATGGCACGAGCCAGACAGTCACTCCGAAGACCCATATTCGACTGAACACATCTAGTGAATCACCAACGCAATATTCGTTTCTTTGCTATTACTACAGATCTTACACTTCCTCCGTTTACATAAGGCCTTCGATCTCATCATACCGCCAACGTCGTAAACATGTCTTCCTCGGACTCTCAAACTCCTATCCAGGAACCAGTTCCACTGAGACCAGTAGGTTCAGTCAACCTTCGCGACAGCCTCCATATTCCGAATCAACCCCGACCCATCTCACAAGAAACAACTTACACAGATAGCACTTCCCGACGAGGATCTCTCGAAACAAATCCACCGCATCTAGCTTCCGGCGAGCGACCACAGATCATGACAGCCAGGCCTTTAAATCTCGGTCCACAGGTACCTACGCCACCACCAAGCCCTCCACTTCTTGAAAGGAAGAGTGGTTTCAAGAAGTGGTTTGCGTTTGTCGTCGTTGGAGCTGCGAGCTTGATGGTCATCTTAATGATCGTTGCCGTCGTGCTCCTTGTTGCTTTTGGCACAAAAAGACACTCCTCTACGATATATGTCCCAGCCACAGTTCCGATATCAAATGAGACAGAAGCAGCACCGGTTCTAGCTGGACCCGGGCCTGGACTCGAGAGAAAAGGGGGCTGGATTTCGACAAACACAACGTCACCAAAAATGGCAAATATCGCTCATCCTGATCAGCACCCAGGTGTACCAATATCGACATTTACAGTCAGTGACGGTGTTGCTGTTTTGTCGATATCAGAGATAGCTACAAAAGAACAGGATTCAACAGCCACAGTGCTGGAAGGAGTTGTTACCGTCATCACCACAAATATCATCAGCACCGTCATGTCACCTGCTTCCATTGTCACGACTACCATCACAGCTGTACCTGAACCTGCGTCCAACTCTAATCAGCCAGGTCTACCGACTTCCATTGCTCCGCCACCGGCATCTGTGACTGTCAAGTTGCAATTCACAATCAAAGAATCGAGCGGAATTTCAACGACAAGAGAATCACTGATGTGGGGACTATTTTCTGCCGTTATACCATTTGGTGTAATTTGGGCATGGCTTGGAGGCTTTTGAGGCATCAAGACAACAAATTGTAACATAAGGGAGGTATATCCATCTGGTATATCCATCTGCGATGGAACAATGTCAACACCGAGAGGACTATCTGAACTTTTTGACATACATACGTAGACCTAAGTAGTCAATAATAAAGCATTCTTTCTGGTCTGCGGCGTGCACATGGGCTAAAACTGATGATATTGCGAGCGTCTCCATCATATGAATCCTCTGTTTGCCTCTAGACTATTCGTCCATGGCAAGGCATACCCACGGACTTGTCCGAATAGCAGTTACACATCTCGCAAGAGAAGAAGGATACGGCCACTGGCATGATACTTATAGCTCGAAATACATCTTGCAGGCGATTGAGAGCCAAGTAAGAGTGATGTCGCCCAAGTCTTGCTGTACGATATTGAAAGCACCAGCTTGAAAGACGCAGCATGAGAGCCTCTCTAAAGGACTCACTGGGAGTGTTGCCAGATCAGAAGATGGACTAAGGAACAACCTCCGACCAAATTTCGGTTCACATGTTAGATTCGCAAAAGCTGAGAAATTTTCAAAAGACCAGCAAGCAAATAACAGAAGTTGTGGCAGCAATTACATTCAGGAGTGGAAGGCAGAGACTTTCTGCATCCATGTTACAATATGGTACAATTGATATACTCTTATACAAAAATCATCACCTCTGGAGAGACAAGTACTTTCCACCAGAGTGACGTGCCTCCCAGCCTCTCGCCTTCTGCTTTGGCTTCAGCGCAATGACCTTCTTCCTCTTGAACTCGATGTCTGCGCCCTCAATACCTGCTCGACTCATCACACCAGCTGTTCCTTCGTCCCACAAGCTGCGGAAGATGCTCATTCCAATTGGCTTGAGTTGGTGCTTGTCAACAAAACTTTTCAAATGAAATTTGTCGCGCTTGACTGCATCCTTCATCTCGGCAACATTCAAAACCTGATCTGGCTTTTGTTCGATTACAAAGACTGAGTATCGATGGTATGGGGATCCCTTCTGCGCGAATGGAGGTAGCCAGGGCAGAACGAGCTGGGCATCCGTGGCCATCGAAAGAGGTATTGACGAATCTCTTGGAGAGAGACGAACATTTGTAGCCAAGTAATGGCATCGCGACATAAAGTTATCCTTCTCCACAAGCGGCACGTCTGAATCGATTACAGCAATCGTGACATGTCTTACGCCCTTGTCAAAGACTTGTACTTTCAAACGTGCTGGAACTTCGCTAACTCGAGAATCGATAAACTCTCCAGGCTGAACATTCCGGTCTCTGAATGCCATCTTGACATCTGCGGTCGGTTCAAAGTAAGGCAACACATCTGGAATGATTGCAAGTTGATTGATACGCTGGACAATGATCTTCCGTTGGTACTGGCGCCACTTCTTGTCCGCCAGGTATCGGTAGATAGGTTTGTTCATGTCTCCTGCGCAGTTTATTAGCAAAGTTCTGCCGCCTGACTGACACTTGCTTGTGCATACCTTCTCCATCCTCGAATCGTTTCTTGATCATAGGATCATTGATATCTGCTTGGATCTTCAGGTATTCCAAGTGCCTCCTCATGCTCTCCAGCCTCTTCTGTTTCGTAGCATCTCCTCCACGGATATTCGAAGGACCCGTAGCTACCAGATTCGAGATTCGCAACCGTTCCGTTGCAATAAGCTTCAATTTCTCTTCCCGGTCTGCAGCCAGCACTTTTCGAGCCTCCTGGAAACATTGATACGGCAGCTGCTCGAATGGGATGTTGTCGGAAGTCTTCAGTGCTGCACGACGTCTTCTTGATCCAATTGGAGTTATACCACTCTGCATCAGCTTCTTCTCCTGCCTTGGATTGGTGACAGTTGCTGGATCAAATATGGGTTTAAAGGGGACTGTTTCAGTGGTAGCTTCTCCATTCGTCCGGGAAGAGCTCGCAAAAGTCCGAACGACTTTTGCAGAGTGACATGAAGGATAGGGGACATTGAGGCATTTTGCCAATGGCCTTACGGCCTTCTGGCAGGTCGACATTGTTGCTGTGATATCTGGTGTTGGAGTCCGTTAATTTTGTCGCGAGAAGCTCAGCCCGGCCGGGAACAACGTTCTTGCGCTCCGCGATTTTTTGTCAACCATGTTTGCTCGACTCCTGTTCGGGATGGAATGACGACTGCTCTGGTCATATCAACAATGGCGTCCAAAGGCTTGCAGAGCTTCTCAAGGAGCTTCAGAAGTATAAGAACGTTCCCTTCTGGCGTGAAAGATCCTCTCACAGTAAAGTACCCCCTGCAGAAAGCAAAAGTAGCTTTACCAATTGAATCAACAGCAATGTCTGGCACCACGACTCTCGAGGTCAATGGCAACAGAGGCCACAATGCCGACGAACTACACACAAGAATTTAATCCTTCGTTCCTCGAAACTGCAACAGATCCGACGTATTCCCTCCCAGGTACGATGTGATCAACCTGAAGTAAGGACCAAATTCTAATGATCACAGACCCGACTGTTCTGACAACCATCTACAAATTTCCTACCATGGAGCCCGTAAGATTCGAATCCTACAATAGCAAGCATCTACATCTCCCTCTACGTCGAGATATCCTCCACCGAGCCGTAGTCTTCGAGGGCGATGCAACTCGCCAAGGAACAGCAAGCGTGAAGACGCGGTACGAAGTTCACGGATCCCACCGCAAAATCAGACCGCAGAAAGGAAGCGGAAGAGCACGTTTAGGTACGGCGCAATCGCCTATGCTGAAGGGAGGAGGAAAGTCTTTTGGACCACATCCCCGCGATTTCGCTACAGGACTACCAAGGAAGATGTACGATTTGGCATGGAGGACCGCTTTGAGCTGGCGTTACAGGAGAGGGGAGTTGATCATATGTGAGGACGGGATGGACATCGAGTACCCGAAGACTCAATTCATCAAGCATATCTTTTCGCATAATCACTGGGGCCGCGAGGACGGGAGGACACTTTTGATCACGAATGACTTCAGGGAGAACCTAGCCACGGCCCTGGCCCCGGCTGGTGAAGAAGGAAGAGTTCAGTTGGTAGAGGATGTTGATGTAAAGGATTTGCTGGAGCTCGGAAGAGTGATCATTGAGAAAGGAGCGCTGGAGCAGATATTGAGTGAGCATCAGAGCGATCTGGTGCCTAAGGTCAGAAGTGTACGATAGGTTCCGTATCTGAGAGCTCCAGGGCCATGTATATCTCTTGTAAATCAAATTCACATCAAAGCTAATCTTTGTGGGCTGGAAATCAAGTTCATTTGAACAGGTCTGGATCGAGCTTGGGTCGCGTTCTGTGTACAATCGAAAATATATGAACACCAGCGCTGATTGGCTAGGATGCTACTGCCGATCAACTGGAAGCAACTACCTTTAGCGACGCCCTATTGACTTTCTCTGAGGAGCTTTTTCTCCGGCCATTAATGTTACTGACAAGCGAAGTTGGGATAGCATCTCCGTTTGAAGGACCGATTGAATCGCTTGAAAGCCGACGGAAATTAGCCACTACAAATCACTGAGTCTTGCAGATTTTGGTGAGGATCCGGTTCACGCCACAATGTGGTTCATGGGAGAGCATGTTATTATTCTATGTTCACAGACTCGACTTGATGAGGTTCGATGCTTTTTCTGCAACAGCATAGACCAACGTCTGTGGGTTGCCTTGCGGTATCAGTGGAAATACCGAAGCATCAACAACTCTCAGACCCGTCACACCATAAACTCTCAATTCATTGTCAACCACGCCGCCTTCCTGCAGTGGTAACATTGCACAAGTACCTACAGGATGATACGTCGTATTTGCCCATTTCTTGAGGTGGTTTCTTGCAGCCTCCAAATCAATCTCCACGTTGCCGCTCCTGGTGAAGCGTCTCTCATATCCTCCGACATGGTATGACAACGGCGCTGTATGAACGGCGTTCTCAGCGTACATGAGAGAGCGAGCCAGAATTTCTCGGTCTATGGGTCGCGAGAAGTACTTTGGGTCAATGAGTGGTGCAGCCAGAGGATCTGGGGAGCTGATATGGATATTGCCTCTTGAGAAGGGATGCATGAGGCCTATTACCAGAGTGTGGCCTCCTTCATTATTTGCGGATGGAGGACGAAGATAGCTGGGAAGGATCAGGAATTGTGTGGATGCTCCTTCTGGTCCCTCGAGCAAAGTACGGATCAGAGTGTGCTGACTTGAGAGCGCGGCAACGTCAGGGAAATGGCTTTGGACAAAGCTGTTGACATCTTGGTCGCTCTTCGTGACAGACAGAATCTCCGACAGAGGTACGAACGCACTTGTCCCAATGAACTTCGAGAGTGGCCCCGACGCGGACTTCGCATGCTCTTCCAAGGCTTGTTGCACCAGTGCGGGATTTGAAAAGATTGGAGGATCCAGCGGGATGGAGGGAAACTTTAGGATCGTCATGATGTGGTCCTGCAGATTCTCACCGACATTCTCATTAACTACGACAGGCTCGATGCCATGCTGCTTAAGAATATGCGCCGGGCCAATTCCAGAGAGCTCGAGTATTTGTGGTGTCTGGATCGCGCCTCCGCTAAGGATCACTTCTTGCTCCGCAGAGATGTTGTAGGCTTGATCGTTATGGACGAACGCCACTCCAGAAGCGCGGTTACTATCGAAGAGGATTCTAGTTGCATGGGCTTCGGTCAAGACATGGAGATTGGTACGACTGGAAGCTGGAAGGTAGTACCCAGTCACTGCATAACTCCTTTCCGCAGTTCTGGGGTCAACTGTCGCAGGGATTGGGTATGCCCCTCTCGAGACACCGTTGACAGGATCATTGGACGCTGAATGATGTTCCAATGCCTTGAAGGCCTTCACAAAGTCTCCTTCCAGTGGACCGAGGTGCTTGTAGATGCCGGTTTGAATTGGACCATGGCTTCCATCCAACGAACTTGTATTCGTTGTCCTGTCAAGCTCGAAGAGCTCTTCTATTTCCTCCGACGGTCGATTCCAAGTTTGGAATTTGTGCAAGTAAGGACGGATGTCTCTGGCAGCCCATCCTTTGTTACCAAGTTTCTCCCAAGTGTCGAGACCTTCGGTTGAGGAGTAAGTTGTCATCATGTAGTTGATTGCACTTGATCCTCCTAGGACTTTGCCTCGATTCTGGTCGAGAAGACGGCCATCAAGATGCTCCTGCCCAGTTTATTAACATGTTATCTTGCTTCTTGCATTTCGTGCGATTGCTTACTTGCGGAACTGTCTTGAATTTCCAATCATACTCAGGATTGCCCAGCATGCTTGGTGCCAAAGCTGGCACCTTGATGCGGAAGTCATCTAACCTCGCTTTCCCAGCTTCGAGGACTGCAACGTGGAGGCTAGGATTCTCAGACAGACGGGTCGCTAAAACCAGGCCTGCTGTTCCTCCACCGACGATTACGAAGTCATAGCTTCGAGACACGAATGTGTCAATCTCAGCGATGTTACCTTTCTCAATAAAGACGGGCTCAAGTGAAGATGCCATCGTGTTTGCTGAAAGGCGTGGACAATGTTGCGAAGCAAATGCGATCGAAGTATCGCTGCTTCGAACTGCCTTACTACATCAATATATGTGTGCCCCAAAAATTTGCTGCAACATATTGCGATTTTATGCGCTTACATCAATCGCAGCTTATTTTGCCTCCGCCATCAGCAGAGTCACAGACTTAATCCTCTCATCATTACTTGGCAATTTCGGATCACGTAGTAAATACATTACCTGGGCATCGTTCAAATCACCAATTCCTTGACATGCGAAGCAAGTGATCGGAGATCGATATCCTCGCTTGCAGACCTGAAATTTCATTGATGTCCAATGAAAGAAACGGAATATCGAGCCACAGGCGAAGACCCAACAGCAATAGCCTACTTCAAGGCAAATTCTACCACATATGGTTTTAGGTCAAGGTAGCAGTCGATACGTGCGTAGTAATCGCAAGGCGATTTCGCTGCAGCTTAGCGAAGTTCTGATTGGTCCTTACTGTCAGCATCTTGTACATCAGGGCTAGTATTGTTACGCCCGGAACAATCAAGGTACATCGTGACCTCGATATGATCTGACTCGCTATCATTACTGATCATTGTGGAGTTTGTTGTTGCGAAGTGGAATGGGGCTTGTTCTCTCGCCAAGAGCTGTCTTCGGATCGGGTCTCTCGCCTCAAATTCGGGAACGGAAACGGGAAGTGGGACTTGTGAACATCCCGGCTTTTCTGTGTCTAGATGGCAAAGGCAGCGACAAGATTCTGGGTTGGTGGACCCTTTCAGTGGATTTTTTGCAGGTCCTCAAACTCTTTTCCTTCCGCATATCCGTCATGCCTTTGCTTGACAGAATGCCAGCCACGATGGCCATTCGCTTTGGCCCAGTTTTTATCTCATTGATTTCGTCATTGATCGGCGGCGAACTCTAATCATCATATCCACCTCGAGACTCTCCACTGTCAGACATCCTTGCATCCATAGAGACCAACCGTAGAGTATCCTCAAATATTGAGGATATACTGCTCGGGAGAAACAGTTGTGTCGCAATCATACTGTCGCGCTTCAAGCATGGCAGTGAGCTCGCCAGTCGACCCGTTGTCGAGATTACTCAGTACTACGCCTAGTGGCAACTTCAGCTTCTCTAAAGGTCCATCCGTCTATCTCCCCCATAAAATGTAGGACAGAAGCGCGCCCGGTTACGATGTCCAAGGTCAACATCTACACCGGTACGATGAGGTAACTACAACGAATTCGTTCTTCATTGTCAGCATCCAGCAGATACAGAATCAGACTTCCTGCCAATCCGCAAGTTCATCAGCTGAAGGACTTCTCATTTCCCAACTGGCAAGGATGATAGCCCGGAATATCGATCCCGCTACTATTACCGCGAATACCTCTTGCCATCAAATCTCTTGCGCACAACGTGCCATCAACAGTTCCCTCCCCTTTCCATAGAAGCAGCATCAATTTGTCGGGCCTCACATCCGTTGCTCCTCATTCTGTAACCGGGAATAAATCTTCGGTCGGACCCGTCCTTATCAAGAAGTACGTTTCCATTTGAACGGTTCAATCATCCGCTTAGTTGAAGGACTTCGTGTAACTTTTAAGCGAGAGCAAATAAGTTACATCATCGTGTGATTCATCCCTGCCATGACCGCCTTGGGATGGCTTGAAACCTATCTTATTGGATCACGTCACGCGTTTTCTTTGTCCTCTCGAGTGATGTAGTAAGTAAGATATGCGAGCGTTGGTATTTTATATAGGTATGTCATGCATGGCGCTGCTGGCTGTGTTGCCACAGACGCAATGCTGTAATTGTGGCCTTGTTTCGTTAAGTCGTTCTTATACTGGAGCAACCCCTCTTTTTCTCCTTTTCCTCAGTATTGCCTCTAATCCGTGTCTTCTTACTATGACAATACATCAACTCCTGCTCGATGACTGCGCTCGAGCTTCATGCTGGGTTTGGAACGATGGAAGGATGGACTCATGCAGACAACCTTCCGGAGCGAGACTGTTTCCACCACACAGCAAGGCAGGCCTCCTTGCCAGGTTTCCTGCTCGCTTTCAAACTCCTCACTAGTTTTTACGAGTCGAACCCGAACAGAACGCTTCAGAACTCTCAGCACCGCATCTTAGTCGTCGCGAACGCCAACGACTTTCAATTTCGTCCGTCACGCTCTTCCAGAGGACAAATCTGGTGTCAAAATACGACAGACAAGCGAAATTTCACTTTTTTTACCAGCCGGGGCTCGTTCGCGAGAGATGCAATGCTGGAGCCCGTTCATTGCTCGCTCAAGTCGATAGCAATAGTATTTCTCGGCGCAAGTTTCTCCGAAGAGTGATGGCCGGCCGGTCTTCACCCCCAATCATTGATACATACCATTTTACCATCGACGATTTTTCTTTCGCCTCCTCCCTGAGTGGACTCTATTCCCGTTCCTTTGGACAGGCTGCCTATAGACAACAGCATTTTAAGAGAAACCTCTTCAAGAAAGTTTCTCTTTGGCTACATCATACCAAACACGACTTTGATAGACCAGCCTACTCTCATCAGCTCATCCAAGACAAGCCTCCAAAGACAGACTTGCACTCAGGAATCCTGTTCTCTTCCTCAAACGACGACAAGAGACAGTCATGAATACAGCGGTCACTGCAACAGCGATGGTCTGGTACGCGCAATCCGAGAACGAGAAGTCTCAAAGGAGCACATTCAAGGACGATAGAGAGAGCGTGGAGAAGGGAGCAAGCAACAATTCCGAGCAGCATCGCATGTCGATCAGATAAGATGCGCTCGGGATCTCGCAAGTCTTTCACTCTCACTTGGTCCGCTGGCTACTCAAGCCAGTGTCTCTTCGGTAGAATGTCGATCGTTCTTGTCTCTCCTCAGACTTCACCTTTCATATTCAAGACCTCCCTGGACTTCCAAACAACACGGCGCTGCAAATATCCGAGCATACATCAATTCACATCTTGACTGTATTTTGTTCCAAAGACCAATAAATTCGGCGAAAAGAGGAAGAGGCAAGTCAGGTCACTTGACACCTTTGCCATATACCAGCATTCATCAATGGATTTGCTCCCGCAAAAAGGATAACCTCCAAGTACAATTTCAGCAGTTACGGCAATGGAGGACGATAAGAGGAAATCAGACTAAATGGATCTGGTCATGCACTTTCGGATTGGATTGGGATGGCATCTATGTCATGTCGTCAAGTCTGTCTCTAAGTCCATCACGTCACGCTTTTCGCCTCACAAGATCCACCGCCACACCACCACAACCAGTTCTACCATTACTACAAAACAACATCATTATTCATTCTCGACAGCTTTGATGACAACTTCTGGAATCACACCCATCATCACAAAAACATCACCACGCGAAGCATACATCACATATTGACGATCAAGCATTTTAAAGTCATATATTGATACGAGCGAACGCAGAACAACAAAGACAACTCCTGCGACCGTCTCCAAATTCGCATTCGCATACTCGTCTGTGCCCTGCAATATCCACGTTTATTACTCGGTCCACTTCGTACAGCAAATTCATACAGTACTTTTGACCATTGTCGGAGGCTCTGCAAGTAGAGCGGCCTTGTTGCTATGTATACATATGCTGATCAGGATTTGATCTGCTCTTGCTTTTGCTTTTTCGCTAACGGAGATACAAAACAGGTCTCACCTCGCCCACCACTCCACAGCATCCATTTCTTGCATCAGACAATCATGCCATCGGATCTTTTTTGCGAAAGGACATAATCGCGGGATAGATATTTTTCTTTCGCAAAGCTGGTCGACACTACTGGTTGATCTGCGCTTGACCGCCGGATTGCATCTGTGATAGGTATGCAAAATCAAGGCCAGCATCCAGTGAAGGAAGAGGTTCGTTGGTCCGGTAGATCGGATTCCCAATACCCTCATCGTCAATTGCCATGTCTTTCTTGACACCTTCCGGAGGGCTGTTGGAACCAATCGCGGAATCGGAATTTCCTGGAGTCGACCCATTTCGAGACATGTTGGCACCATTTGCGAGATCTGTGTTGATCTTGTGCGGGTTTCCAGAGTTCGACATGTCGCGAGACATTGGACGGCTTCCCATCCCGTTTCGTTGAGCACTTGGCAGGTCACCAATGCTGATAGTCGAGGCAGCGTAAGAGTTGGCTCGCCCGTGGCCAGGAAGGTAGGTCGAGGTTTGAGCTGACATAGCCGGGCTGGGAGCATCTTGCACAGACCCAGCACCATTTTGGATAGAATCCTGCTGGACATAGCCGGTGAATGATCGTGTCATGACAAGTCCCTCGCTGATTCCGGCTCGCCTCTGGTTGCACATGTCAACCCGGTCCTGGAGCTGGGCAACTAAAATCGAAACTTTGTCCAAGCTTTCTTTGGCTATCGCTCTATGATCGTCGGAATCGCAGCTACTATCAATGTCGAAAGCAAGGTTGCGGAACGATTCCAATTCTTCCTCAACTCGGGCGATGTTGTTCCATACAATATGATTACCCTGGCGTTCCCTGACCATCTGCTCTTTTTTCTCCGCTTCGGTTTGCTTCTTTTTCTGACGGCATTTCTGTGCTGCGTCTCTGTTTCGCTGAAGGTGGTTTTCTCTCTTCTTTGCTAGTTCTTCGGCCGTTCGCGTCTTCTTTCTGGCACCTCGACGTCTCTTGGGTTTGGGCTCTTCTCCAGCATCAGTATTAGGCTTGGTCCTCTTCTGGACTACTGATTGAGCTGTTTCGTCGTGTGTTACTCTTTCCATTCCATCCTGTACCTGCGGGTCCGCTGATTGAGGCTCACTCGCGATCGCATATCCATTTGTCGGGATAGATGCGATGGATAAATCTGCTGGTGCTAATGTGTTCCCGGAAGCCGAAGTTGGCAGGGCAGTACTGTCTGGAAGGGTTGGGAAAGGAAACTCGGAATCATCGACGAATTCGCCTGGCATATTTTGGATGGCGGGGTGCATGTTGACTGGCATGTTGGGCATGGCGCTTTGTGAGTTTCCAACGGCGGGAGAGAAATTCAACAATTGGCTGAATTCAAACTCGGAATCGAAGCCTGGGGTGAGGGTCTGATTGTTCATAAAGGCACTGCCGTTCCATGGATTGCCAGCATAATTGTAATTCGCAGGATACTCCATTGTGGTGCTTGCTGATTGAAGTCGCAGAAATGTTGAGATAGCACAAGGATACTGAAGCACGATTCAATGGTGTGTGTGTGTTGATTGTGCTTTCCTACGGCCACTACAGTCTAAACTCGAAAAGGACACTCTACCTCGGTCCTGGTAGTCCCAAAATGTTCTAGCCACCAGAACGGGAAGTAGGTCTGGCTCTGTTGCAACTTGCTAAGTAGGAGGGGTCTCGAGTGGTCTGCTCCTCTTCGCAATTCGGCTTCGACGGATATTTTACTCAGTGTCTGGGTGGAATGTGATGTCCTCTGGCGCAGGAATGAGCTTCAATGCTGAGGCGTTTGCGGGGACCAGTTCTTCACAGTATTTGGAAATTGCAACTTATGGCAGGTGCGATTCTTGCGCGCAAGGGTCGCAATGAGGAGGACGGTATAGGTCGATGTCGAGCAGTAGAAGCCTGGTGATGCATCGTTTTAGCCATACTGTACTTGTGTTTTTGTGTGTTGAGATTTGCGTCATTGATGCGGAACTTTCCTTACCTCTACCGTTCAATTGTAGTTCTGGACACCTAAAAGCGTAATCTCCACCACAGAAAATGGCGGACGGCTTGTTGTTTCGTTTGCAGAATAGCGGCAAGGACAATGAATGCCCCAAGAATTGTTGTTATGTTGTTGTTTGTGTGTTGTCAGACTGTGGGAGAGGGGAATGCAGACTGCACAAAGAAGTCCGGAATAGCTTGCGCACGTCTATCCTCGTATGCTTGTGAAGTCGGCGGGGAAAGGTACTTTTCAACGAAGATGGGAAAGTTAGAGTTTGACGGTTCGTCGACTAGGAAGGTATCCGCTGCTACTCCCTGGCTAGTCGTCCCACTAAGTAGGCGCAAGTCGATGTATGAGATCGAGATCCAGCAGGATTGGTAAATGTTACCGGAGCAGAGCAGAGCAGAGCAATAATGTCGTGGTTTAAGTCGGCCTACAGGCTCTTCTTTCTAAGTAAATTTACTTTGGTTGAGTACTGTAGTCGTTTGCTGCTTTGCTTTAGTGCTTGATTGGTACCGCTGGGCTCAAGTTGCAGCTGTTCAAGATAGGTAGACTGACTGTAGATGCGACCGTTGCAAAATGAGACAGACAGGACAAAGATCAGAGATGACGTTAAGCCTCTTGCTTGTCTCCCAGAACCCCTGATTCCGAGAAATCGGCGAGGACGAAGATAGATGAAAATGCTCGAATGTACCGCGGGAGCTTGAAGCAGGAAATGACGCTGCACTGCGCATCTGAGGTAGGGTTGTGGTGGTAGGAGCTCAGCGAGGGGAAGCGCCTTGTAGGGGATCCATTGGCGGTGGCTTGCAGCTGTGGAGAGGATGGGCTTGGATGGCAGGGTACTGAAGCTTCACTCGTAAGGCGGCACTGGTATCACTGGCATTGGCGCACTGCGGAAATAAAAACCACACCAAACATCCAAATCCCAAGTACGGGTCCAAATCCCGACTCATGTCTTGTGCAATCCACTTGTTCAAGGGAGAAAGTCGGACTTTCGCCACTGTCAATCCGGCATATACTGTCACTTTGTAGATTGGTGGGATCTAGGCGAGGGGAACAATACAGTATCTGTCGATTATTTACTACTCGATGCTGAATAACCTGCCATTCACATTTTCAAGAGCTACTGTGCGTGCGAGCGGGCACCGTCGCTTTCCAGCTCATCCTCTGACAGCATATTACGAGTTCTCATTCAATACAACCAGTTACTTCCGTCATGACAGCTCACGATCGATGTTATTATACCCCTCCAAAGACATCCTCTACGGTTAAAGATATCCCTTCAAGAGGTAGAAAGGCTCACTGTCTAGACCATCTAATCTAGAGTCAGGGCAAGAGAGTCCCAAACGTAGCATGATAAAGCAGCCTTCAGGCAAGAAAAACATGTCTGTTATGTTCTCCCCCTCACCTCCCACAAGCGTGCCGTCAGTCTCACACCACTGACATCAAGTAGTGCAAGGATCGCCGAAAGTGGGGATGCGCAACATGGCATTGTGAAAATTCCCATCCTTGGTGGCGATCCAATCATTGAATGAACGTGCTTTTTGGCCGTCCGGAGTTTGTGCTCCGGTGACAGGGAAAAGCTCTTTACTTTGTGTTCGAAATAGTGTAACTGGCCGCTTTGAAAAAGAGAGATGCGAGAACGACCAAAAAAAACCAGCACGGAGTTCTTGTCCGGAAATATTCGTTTATCTTCTTGTGACTGTGGAGAATAGACAGCCTTCCATGGCATGAGAGTGGATTGGATGGGTAGAATTTTCTGGGTGGCGACTCAAGCCGCTGGAAGCAGAGATGATTAACACCCCCCAGAACGCGGAATCGGCTACGACTCCTTTGAAGTACGCCAGGGAAGTAACGACCGCCAAGATATCCAGACGCAACCTCAACAATATTCTTTCTATTCTGCCTGGATGTGCACACCTCGTACTGCGGTGTTGTGTCAAGATTAGGGATTACATGAATCGATGATAGCGAGCCTCAATCTGCCGGAGGTACGTCCGGAAGTCAATGCTGTTTACTGACAGACATCCGTGGAGGGTTGGGATGATGCAGATTCTTGACTTAGGACAAGTGGAGATGTGAGAAGGCACCGCACGAGGAAGTCGGTCAGTAAATTGCAGCATGAAACGATCAATTGCCCAGAGACACTCTGCAGAAGACAGAGGCAAAGTCGGCCATGTAAATCTGCTGCTGCCTTCACCGACACATCAAATCCTCCTCGCGTATCTACCTCTGCTGCTTGCGCTGATCAAGAGAACGATCGTCAGAATATCCCAACCTTGAGCTTCAAAGACAGACTCCGAATGGATCTACTAATCTTCCATATTTTAAGATCTACAGAGACAAGACGGGAAAGAAGAGGGGGATTTGACCTTCCCAAATTGGAAAGTGATCGTAGATTGCTGGCATATATAACTTAGTATGCAGTATCAAAATCCCCAAAAACTTGATCTGAATGTGGACGAGTGCACTCGATCCTGATTATTCCGAGCCTCATTCATCACACGGTGATTGTGAAGCTCGTGGGTTTCCACGGTGCTGATTTCCCCAGATACTTTGGGTCAATTGTCATCAACGCCAATCCTATGCCATTACTCTTGGTTGTTATTCGCCATTCCTCCTCCCCGGCCTGAAGCCCGACGACAAGCGGCTTCAGAAACCCAAGCAGGTATAATGATTAAATTTTGTCTGCAAATTTTTTTATCTTTTTTTGGGTTTCTCGTGCTTGTGTATTTGCACCCGTTCTACAAGTCGTCTAAGCTTCTATTATGTTCCTTCAATGGAGGATTGCTGAAGTCTCAGCCTTCAGCGGAAGGAGATAACTTTTCTGAGCTTCAATATACGCCGTGTCATCACGTTGCAGGTCTCTAGCTTCTAAGCGTGTCTGTTCTGCAGAGTGTCAGACATTACATAAAAGTCAAGACTTTAGCGAGATGGGTGGCTGCGACTGCTATCCACTCGAACAGAAAGACAGACATGTGGCTCCGACAGGGTCTTGGGATGTCGGGACCTCCGACTTTGAGATTCTGGCTTGCTCATTCTGCAGTTGCAGAATGGTTTCGCTGCGAGAAGTCAAGCTGGAGATGCTCCATCCGCTAGCGCAATAACAGGTTGACGCTCCCAGTTCTTTGCGATTCAGAGGGGGCACCCATGGCCTTCAGGATCGGCTAAAGAACCCACACTCAACACATCCGTACGAAGTATTGCATCCAGAAGCCATGGGAGCCTATACCACACCTCTCCAGGAGTACACATGTGCCGTCCAAGGGTCAACGCATGCCCGCCTAATGGCCTTGCCGCCTATCCAGACCAGACAACAAAACGCCACCACACGCCCTCCCCATCGATATGCACAGCGCGTACCTATCAGTCCCACTCTCGCACGGTATGAGATCGTCGAGAGAGAGACTCATACCACAAAGCAAAAAATAGGCCAGCTCCAGCCTTCGACGATCTGTATGGCATCCCCTTCTTCTGGTCATCGCGAATATTTCAGAACAGGTTTCAAGGCACACGTTCACGATATACAACGTTCGAACTATTCCTACAACCAGCAAGAATCTACCTCATACCACAAATTCCCAATGCATTTTCCAAGAGTCTGGAATTCTGAGATTATCGCAATAGATTCAATTACTTACCCAGCCCTTGGCCACATCCTCAGGGTCGTCTACCAAGCGCCACGAACTTCCAATCGAAGAGGACTCAAGATCGTCTGTCCAAAAACCTGTTTTCCTTCCCTGAAAGATCTGTATCCGTACCCAACCGGCCAGCCACAATGTAACCTCCCGATTCAGAGACGCAGATGCACACCAAAGCCAGGGTCCTCCTCACCCCTCTTCCGCGGCCATATCTCCGCTTAACCAGCCCATGCTCATTCCAACCGATTCAAGAGACGAGACAGAGCAAAAGCGGCGGTCTGCTTCTTTTTTCCCACAACATGAACGCCTCAGATGCATGACAGCCTTGGATGACGACCCTGAACACGGAGAGCCTTCCGTCATGAGCAGATGGGGAGGGATCGAAGGTCTATTGGTCAATTTGGGAGAAGAGTCCGGTACTGGTGTGCAGGCAGGGGATGCGATACGTGAGCTTGCTCACTATGGCTTATCTCACCATCTATGCGATTTGAGGTCTTCTGCATGTGCAAAGACATACTGCGTCTGCGGGCATCACCCATTGCGAAAGGACGCAACAGTGTGTCTGGGCAGCCTGCTCCGGGAGTGTCTGTCTACGAGAGAGACTCTATCTCAGATGAAATGAGGGGGGATCGTGAGACAAGATCATTCGCTTGAATAGGGCTTGGGGCGCATTCCAGTCATCACCAAAACATCGTACGACCCTCACGCCAGAACTTCAAAGTTCGCAACTACCGCTCATCGTGTTCATTTTTACACTTGATACCACTCTGTTCTCCTCTATTCTCCCCTCATCTTCTATTTTCTCTACTATCTCTGTTATCCAATCATTTCGTCTTTCGATGTCTTCGATGTCTCGATCGATGCGATGACAGGGGCTCGCTCCCCATCGACGATCAAAGTCAGAGACGTCGGCAAAAGCCGAGAAACGTCCTTCAAATCCACTTTGCGTGGATGGTGAGTGAGGTAGGATTTTCATTTCTCAAGGTGCAGTGTCGGAGGGGAAGATATATCTCTGCCTCAGTGTGAGGGCAAACATTATGGCGATGGAATGCCGCGCTGTGATGGCTGGGCGAGCAAGCGAGGATAGTCACGTGTGTAAATAGGAGAATCTGAAGTTCGAACATCGGCGGATCCAGGTAGGTTTAGTATCGCTGTGTTGAATTGCTATTATATGCTATGACAAAGAAATATATTTGTTTCGTTGTTCTTGACTTGCTCGTTGCCTGTGCTGTGGTATGGAACACTCAACACGTGACTTGAAGATATCTCTTGACATCCTGTACAACCCGGTTTGTAGAAAGCGTTGGTTAGCAGCAATGCATATTGATCAGTTCATTGCAAAATAGGGTTTCGATCTCACACCTTACCTATTAGCCATTTGCACTTACGAGCAAAGTCAAGCCTGCCTACCCTTCACATCCCACTCGTCTAGCTAGCGACTAGCCGAGTAAAAGCACAAACTCACAATCTATCGAATCAACACTATCTCACAACACAGATACCAGATTGATAAGCTCCAGTACCCTTTCCACTTTCCCCGTCATCTGTTGCAACCTAACTGGATTCCCTTCTGTTCCACCTCGCATATACTCCCCACCAAGTCCGTCTGTCTAACTAGTACTAAGTTGTGATTCGGCCCAATATCTTGGCTTTGTAGGTTGATGTGATGTAAGGATGTGGGGACGGGAGACCAATTTGTCCTTCTAGAGGATGATGTCGAGGATAGGGAAGAATGAGCATGGAGGCAAGCGAAGGAGTGGGGACTTGGGAATGGCAGATAGCAGGTGGCAGTTGGGAATGTGTGATGATGGGGATGATGTGGGAGGGTAGAAGTGATCATTCTGAGTGCTGGGCTTGAGGACTTGACAGTCGGTGCTGTTGATCATGCAAGACGGGTGTAGAGCTGGTGATAAAGTAGATGGATGATATCTTGAGGAGTCAAGGGTCTGGGGGCAAGGATTTGTCTGATGACTTGAATCATTGATGGCATGTACGATTCTACGGGAGGAGACTGAGGACAGTCCTAGAAATTACTGGTTCTTGACTGAGCTGAAATTGAACACAAATATCTTCTCGAACTCCGTTTGATCGCTAATTTTCGCTTCTATGTGCTTCCTCGAGAAGGGGAGTAATTAGAATTTGCCGTTAGGGGCTCGGTAAGGAGGCCTGGCTGTTTACTTTGAGGCGAAAATTGACTTATGTCATTTGACCATGTTCTCCTGAAAGGGGCAAGAACTCTATAGAGCAAATGCAGCAGGAGCAAGTCCTTTAGACAAGATATCCTCATTTATAATGAATCGTGAAGGAGGATCGAATTAGACTCTGTTCCTCCCAAAACATGTAGCTGCCGTTCGCCTCGCGGCACCGGAAGAGTACCAGAACAGGTACAATTGAAAGAGTAAAATTGCGATTTACGTTGCGAAGTTTAAGACCAAGAGATAAATACCTTCAATGTCCTCGTCAGCATTGTTCTATATCCTTGACGCAGTGGTGAAATAGGAGGTGAGGAGAGGCCGTTCGACAGTATGAACCATATGAACGATGTGATGATATTCTTCTAACGCTGCTCCAATTTCCCGGAAAGTGTACAGTTGTTGGTGATGGTGAAGTGCTCTTTCCTTGAGGATGGATGTCAGGCGGTCTTGAAGACATGACTGCCACCTCATGACTTTCACTATCTCAAGGAGAGGGAAGGAGCAGAGGCGGCTTCCCATGTCCTAGCATTCCATGATGGTGATGACCAAATCTTGATCATCACAAAGCACTTGCTTTTAATAAGTTGTTTTCTTTTATACACAAATACCAGTTATTCTTCCACACGCCGAAAATGACATCGTCCTCAACACCGTCACTAGCAACAGACGAAGGATATCAGACCCGAGAAGTGTCTAATGCCATCACGGAAGAGGGTATCGAGAAGAACCATGTCATTGAAATTTCCAGTGATTCCAGCCCAGAACCAGTTGTGGCGGCACCAGAACAAATTCCCAATGCTCCACAACATACTGAAAGGCTCAGAAGGAGACCTAAGAGTTTCGTGGAGGAGGTCAAAGTTCAGCAACAACTGGCTCGCGAGGCTTTAGGTCCACCTATTGCTGTCCTTCCCAAGTCAGAAAGTTTCGGCATCAATCCTGAAGATGTCATTGATGCAGCCGAGACAATCGACCAGTACACCTGTGCCTTCGAGATCAGCCGCGATACACATTTCCTTGATGAAGTCAAAAAGGTGATGCAGTTGGTAGCAAACAAAAATCCTTACATTGACGGCAACGGGTTGACCAGCTTGTACAAATTCGCCTATGGAGATGAGATCAATGTGGAAATAATGATTGAACTCGTTCAAACAGTGGTATGGATTGCGTCGGTTTTCCAAAGGTCCGACAAACAAATGCTGATTCGACGTAGCGCAGGCCAACCGGATTTAAAGCTGAATGCGACGAATTAGAACGCCTTCATGTACTGCTTCGAGAATCACAGATCTACCTACCCCTCACAAACGTCATTGAATATATCAGAGACGGTTGCCTTGCATTAAGAAGCTCGCGACAAGTTTCGCTCGATGAAATAGAGGACCTAATCGCGAAATTGCCAGAGCCTAAGCTCTCAGTAAAGCTGTCACAAGTCGCCTATAAGTGCTTGTTAGAGTACAAGGAATGTCAGGAGAAAGACTTTGCTACTTGGAAAAGGAGCCTGCGTAGCTCTGAAACACAGACGTCACAGTCAGGCTATAGTGGCATCCTGACAGTTGGGCAAATAAACAGGGAAGGAAGTGCGGCAAGACGGGATATCAGGGAAGCTTGGGCTGACGCATCGGATACCAAGTGGGATTTGTCTTTGGAGACATGGTATTTTTTGATGTGTGATTCGATCGGCAAAAGTACAGAAACTGATCGGTGCCTTGAGCGAGAGAAGGCTTGGGAGAACTTCTGGGAGAGCATAGCAAAGCATGACCCCACCGGATAGCTATCTTTGCTGAACAAGGGCATCGATCATGGAGCTGAGGAAGGTTCATCAGATCAGACAGAGAAACAAGATGAGATACAGGAGGCGAGCAATAGTGGCAAAAGGAAA
Source organism: Cadophora luteo-olivacea (assembly GCA_026120085.1). Taxonomy (NCBI): domain Eukaryota; kingdom Fungi; phylum Ascomycota; class Leotiomycetes; order Helotiales; family Ploettnerulaceae; genus Cadophora; species Cadophora luteo-olivacea. The sequence goes on along the minus strand of JALRMC010000005.1, from coordinate 25,417 downwards.
GCGTCGGACATTGCAGATTGAAAGGAAACGAAGACTGGGCAAAAGTAAGAATGGGAAGACATAATCGACACGTTCTCCGCAAGCAAGAACTGATTACACTGCCAGTTGAAATAGCTCCAAAGTGCTTCATAGGTATAGCTCTAGGTGTGTCGCCAAACCAGACACCAGACAAAGCCTTGTTCACTCAATCTGGAGAGCGATCATTGATTCTAAGACAATGGCAAAGAGTAGGAGTACGCGAACAGCATGTACCAAAAGCCTAGGAGACTTCTCCAATGGCTTACTCGGCCGGAAATTCCCCAGAATGCCATACACGGTTTTGATATCATTTTCAATTTCTTATCAGACCGTTCACTGTGTCCAGATCCCCAGTTGATTTCAGAGGTGCTCGGCATTATTCCTAGCATCTATGTGACAAAGAATGCTGCCAAGTCATGATCCCCCCAGCCGTAAGCAAATCGAAAAACCATCCCATGCCATGCAAAACACAAAAACCCTTTACCGATTGCTTTTGGCGACACGCTCCAACTCGTCCTTCTTCTTGATGGCGTACGAGTTGCTGCTTCCCTTTGCTGCGTTGATCAACTCCTCAGCCAAGCACTCAGCGACTGACTTGACGTTTCGGAAGGCGGCCTCGCGGGCACCGATTGTGAGGAGAGCGATGGCTTGGTTGACACGGCGGAGAGGGGAGACATCGACGGCTTGACGACGGACGGTACCAGCTGAACCGATACGGGTAGAGTCTTCGCGGGGTCCGCAGTTGACAATGGCGTCAACAGCGACTTGGATGGGGTTCTGGTCGGTCATGATGTGGATCTGCAAGTTGGATGTTTAGTATTTTGCCTTCCCCCGCAGTATTTTGTGTGGGCTCAACGTACGATCTCGAAGGCGTGGGCGACAATGCGGACAGCCATGAGCTTCTTTCCGTTGTTGCGGCCGTTCATCATCAAGGAGTTGGTGAGACGCTCGATGATTGGGCATTGTGCCTTTCTGAATCTCTTCTGGGCATATCGGCCGGCGGAGTGGGAGATGTAGACTGGGGCGCGGATCTGAATGTAATCGCTGTAGGATATCGTGTTAGCCAGAACTTCGTTGGTCGTCCAAAATGCCCTCCCGCAGATGCGCTTTTCTTCCCAACTCCTTTCCCTGCGCTACTTTCCAATTGTATCAAAAGGGGACTCCTTACGTCAAAGAGATATCTCTGATCTCCACATCTTCGTACGACCACTTGTTAAACTGCATTGAAGTAGTCAGCTTTTGATTGTTCCTAGGACTGAAGTATATCTGATATGCTTCCCGGGGTGTTTTGCGGCTCACCAATTTGATTGTACCTATTTCAGCAGTGACCTCCTTGGGCAGAACCTGGTAGCCAGAGACGGCCTCGACCTCGATTTCCTCGTTGTCAGACATGTTGGCGATGGCTGACTTGTTGTGGTTGAAGTTGTCGGAATTGTCGTCGTTGGAGTATTTCCTCGCCTTGGGTGGTTCTTGAGAAATTCGGAGTGTGAATGCGCTAAAGACCACCACCAATCAATAAGCGAACGTGGAGCCACCCAATAGCCCTTTTCTTTGGTGGAGAAAGGGTCACGTGGAGGTGCAGCTAAACGCAAGCGAACTCGATTGCCAACGCTGAATTTTGAAGATTTCGCAATACGGATTCACGACATTCGGACTCACGACAACACATCGAATCAGTCAAAATGGGTATGTACCCCATTCCAATTTCCTCAATCTATCACGGCACATTTAATTAGGGCTCTCGTGTTTTCTGCGACTCGCGCAGTCCATCACCGCAGCCTTCCGACCCCTCACCATGAAGATTACCTCAACTTGCGAATGACCTCGTACTGACTATATATCAGCGCCCGCAAACACCGGAGCAAAGAAGCAGAAGAAGAAGGTACGAATTTCACTCAATCCCTGGATCCGAAGTTGAGGGGTATCAAAGTTCCGAGAACCTCAGCTTTAGATCCAGTCCAAAGATATTATGCTAACACCCATCATAGTGGTCCAAGGGAAAGGGTCAGTACATCTGCGAAATCGCCGTACGCAAGATCTAACCATTATACAGTTAAGGACAAGGCCCAACACGCCGTTATCCTCGACAAGGCCACCTCAGACAAGCTCTACAAGGATGTCCAATCGTACCGTCTCATCACAGTTGCCACCCTCGTCGACAGACTAAAGATCAACGGATCGCTCGCACGGAGATGTTTGGCGGACTTGGAGGAGAAGGGACAGATCAAGAAGATTGTCGGACACAGCAAGTTGCAGATCTACAGTACGTCCTCCACGGATCGACCCAGGAGGAAGAGATATCAGCAGGAACTGCTGCTATGGGTACGATACGGAACTAGATGCTAACATACGAACAGCTCGTGCGGTCGCTGCTGCGGAATAGAGGACTTCTCTTTTCTGTTTCTTCGATGTCATGACCAACCACCCTTCTTTCGATAACGAACCGTACATGGGCTAGAGCGAACGGGTATGGGTTGGGCATTTGCAATGGGCATGGGATTTGATTTTATGGTGTAGCATATCAAAATCGAACTGCTTCGCAACTGCATACAGAGTGCTCGACTATGATGTGACTCTTTGATTGATATTGATCCTGATGACATTGGATCAGCATGGATGGCTGGAATGTGTCGCACTCGTTCCCATTATCGAATTACAACCTCTCAGAACAGGAACCATCAGGCCAATGGATCCTCTGGCGGAGTAGCGTCTCAAGATGCGCCAGATGAACGAGGACATGAGAGCAGCTGGGTTCATTAGATGTTGGTGGGCCAGGAAGCGGCTGAAGCTGCCTCAGAATAAGCAGACGAATCTACCTCGTACAACTGGGACTTCTACCATCAACTTCGGACACTACTCGCATTCTATCGTATTGTATATCGTACTCACAAAGTATAAAAATCCAGCCAAGCCATCCCTCTCAAACTTAGCAATTCGTCACATCCCACTGGCTCCTCTGGTCTCCTCTCAACCCCACACTCCGCGAGGCTAAGTGACGAGGCCGAGGCTAATGTAAATAACACCACCTAAACCACATCCCATAGCAGCACATCAGACTACTTTGCTGTCCTTCCCCTCCCTTCTCCCTTACCAATTGAATCTCAAATCCACTAAATCACACAAAAAATCACAATGTCCTCCGCAGAAACAACCCGCCAGCGCAGGAAGGAAGCTCCTGTAGCCAAAGCCAACGAGAGAGTCGAGAAAGCTACGCTCGCAGCACGCGCCAAAGCAGAAGACAGCGCTTTCAGCTTGACGGATGTTGCTCGCACGATTGTCTTCTTACTACTTGCTAGCAGTGCTCTGAGCTATTTCGTAACGAGGGAGAGCTTTACGTGGGGTGTTAAGAGACCTGGTTGGGCTTCTGTTGGGGGTATCAAGAGTCTGATTGTAAGTTGTCCTATGTACTCCTTTTTCAAATCTGATTTACTTCACTTGGGGCCAATTGTTTATATACTACTTCTTCTGCGGACACAATGCTAATGCGAGTGATATTCCAGGCCGGCCAACAAGCCCTCACAGACTCAGACCTCAAAGCCTACGATGGCACCGACCCAACCAAGCCCATCTACCTCGCCATCAATGGAACCATCTACGACGTCACCGCCGGAGGGCGACACTACGGACCTGGCGGCAGCTATCACTTCTTCGCAGGCAAAGACGCCAGCCGCGCCTTTGTCACCAACTGCTTCGAGGAGGATGGAAATCCGGATTTGAGGGGTGTAGAGGAGATGTTCATGCCTATTGACGATAAGGAGGTTGATATGCAATATACCAGTGGGCAGTTGAAGGCGTTGAAGGAGCAGGAGAAGAGAAAGGCGAAGGTTGAGGCGTATAATGCGCTGAAGCATTGGTCAGTTTGTACTTTGTTCTACCTTCCTTGGAGGTGTTTGCATTTTGGTAGTTAAGCTGGAGACTAATCTGCTGTGTGTAGGGTCGATTTCTTTGCTAATAACCCAAAGTACCCCAAGATTGGCATGGTGAAGAGAGAGCCTGGTTGGGAGAAGAAGGGACCGGTCAAGAAGCTCTGTAAGCGTGCTCAGGAGGGTAGACAGCCACGAAAAGCTCCCGCTGGAAAATAGAACTCTTTTTGCCTGCTTCTAGACAGATTTCGAATTATGGTTGATTGGAAGGACGGAAGGGAATGAAGGGATATGTATGGAGTACAAAATCGGCTGGAGTGCTTGTGCTTGCTTGGTTCGGGGAACTGTATATACTTAGATTGGTAGGTCGGAAAAGGTTGGGTTTATGGATATTGCTTTGGCACCAGAAAAGTTCTCTTTCTGTCAGAGGTATACTTAATGGAAAGATGGTATCATAGTCATGTCTGCCGACATGAACTGAGGCGAGATCAGTCTTGTGAAGTTGAGAAGTATCAATGTTCAATTTTTCTGCTGCCCCTTTTTCTGCTACTAGGAATGTACATCTCTCCCGCCGGATCCTTGCCTACAGTATTTACACATCCACCAGCCCAGAATTTTGCCCTCTCATCCACTACAGCTCAATCACACCGTCACGCCATCCGCCTTTACGCCAATCTAAGCGGCAGCAGTCAAAGTAATCCTTCCCGTCACGGTGCTGAGCGTAGTCGTGGGATTGGAAAGACCTGGTCCACCATCACCAGGAATGCAAGTCGTGTCGAGTTTCGAGTAGGGGATACTGCCGACGCAGCGTTTCCAGGCTGGGCTCTTGCCTTCAGCCATAACGCAAATGGCTTGGTTGTCGTAGAATTGATACCTGGGGCGAACCTTTAGCTTCATGATTCGTCGTATAGAAGGAACGAGGAAGATGGAGACGAAGAGGTATATATACCAGGTGCCAGATTGGTAGAGACAGCAGCCTTTGGCATATGTGACTTGACCTGTTGGACCGCCGGCTACACAGGCATCTGCTGAGACCAGTGGGAGGAGCAGGGCCGTGATGGAGAGGAGTGTTGAGAGAAACTGCATCTTGAAAGTGGGTATCTTGATGTGAATTTGAGAAAAATGCTTTGTGATGTTTGAAGACCAGATGTTCAGTGATGGCTTCCTTTGTGATGAGATATTTGATAGACTTTTGATATTATTTTGAGATCGACAGTAATGATGGTAGAATAATAGAGCAAAGGGGATCCACACCCTCTTTATGAATCAACCTCGGAGGCAACAACCTTGACTTCGCGGAGGCAAAAAGGACGCAGGGAGGCAAACAAGCAAAGATGCAGGAACAGGAGATCAGGACAGAAGCAACAATGGACAGATAACCTCCTTCTCAACTGGCTATATGCCAGCTATCGTCCTACCTTACACCTCTCGTACTGGTGACTGACTTCAGAAAGCAAGCAATGCAATCTCCACTCGTATTCTCATCAGAAGGCCATCTGATTCTAGACGCAGGTAGGCCCAAGGAGTACTCTCCCCGCATCTCCTCTTGCATCTCTTTGGACCCTTCCTATGCTCAAATGCTTGCTAGACCGGGGAAAACTAGGAAGCATAGACAGAAATAGCATACTATTCAAAAGCTTCGGGCCTTCCCAATACCACTCTGCATCGACGATGCATCGCCTGATGCACGTTGATCTCCAGGACTCCCAAGCAGAGTAACATTCGTGGTGGCGATTCTCCTTCCCATCTCAAAATCATACGTCCACCTCATCCACTTGAATACCAAAAGAGAAGACCTTCGGATAGCGGCCCCATTCGCTCCGATAGCACTTGTTTATCCATTGGCCAGGAAAGCAAAGACAAATATATTGATGTTCTCATTGCTCGCGGGAAGGAGAAAGGAAAAGAGGATAGAATTGGATAAACAGGACGATGGATATTAATTAAGGGTATCGGCTGATGGAGAGAATTGGAGTCAGTGGTGCAAAGGAAACGGGATGGGAGAAATGTTTAATTAATATCGGCTGTGGTCCATATCAGCCGGTTGGATTTTGGACCTGCTTTCGGAATGGATCTCGCCTCGAGCATTACTTGAGGGGAAAGCGAGCGAACCCGGGAGGTAGGGAGGCGAGATGAATAAACGTTGCATGTGAGTGAACCCAATCCAGAGATCTGGAAGCTTGCGGTGCTATGAATAGAAATATGCAGGAAGGAAAGCTTGCTAGACAGCTGCATCGGCTGGGAAATATAAAGATCTGATGTGATGTGCCGTGCGAGCGAGTGAGCGAGCGAGCGAGCGCAGCCATTATGTTGACCTGCAGCTGGCTAGGACTTAAAAGAGTTCGGATGAGCAGATTGGAGATCTGGGGGAGAGGTTTTGAGGGAATTTGATTGGAGATGGGATGATGGAATGTCAAAATAAAAGTAAAAGCTTCCGAGACCTGTGCAGGGACTTGCTACTCTATTCTTACCTGCCCATTTCTTGAGATGAGTTCGGAATGTTGCGCCCGTCTGGCGGAGGATATGGTCAGGCCAAGCTTCTGGATATATTAACCACTTTGTGATGCCTTGACTGCTGCTCGCTGAGTTCGTGACTTTGAGAGAGGCGAAGAAAGGGATGATCTGGCATGTTCGCAAGGTCGCAAGGTCGCAAGAGACGAGAGCAGGAGGAGGTTGGTTCTCTTCGGCATGGTCGTTTCCGAAATTGCTGCTCCTTCTTTGCCCAGATGTTTCTCCAAGACCTTCATCATCCACCACAGTCTCGTTGATCAGCTCCCAAATCCTTAAGCTTAATCCTAAGCCCCAACTACAAAACCTCCTGCGACAGATCAAAAGCTTCAACATGCTCCCCGTCGCCCATGAACTCCAATGGCCAAGCCTCAGTTGTGGATCATTAATAACCCTATTTCTAAATTGACCCACCTCTCACCCCTTTCGCCAAGCCGAAACTTTCTTTGAACCTCACCGCGCATCCGCCAGCAACAACAAGCGGCTTCAAATCTCGAAACGGGCTGGATTTGGGATTTTCACCCCATTTTTGGTCTTGACTCCTCCGATGTTGGCCTGTCACAATTTCACAAAGTCAAAAAAGGTCTGCCCGCTGCCATCGGATGTCACAGTCACGGGGGGTCGCAGCCCCAGTCGCTGAAACTCGCATGGTTTTGCAGGCGTCGCGACTGAGACGCTTCCGTGCTTCATCGTCCTCGCTTGGCCGCATCGAGGTCGTTCCGGTCAGGTCAGTGGGCGCATGCACGGCCATTGAATAAAATTTCATTCGGAATGTGAGTGCAGTGTTGAAGGAAAGAATCATTGTTGACTTCGAAAGTCAAATATTCATGTAGTATCTGAAAAGTGTAGAAAGTCGATGCGAGCGCATCGATTGTTTGTTTGGTAGGCGAATTTTCTGTATAGCTTCATCCTTATGCGCGCTTGAACGGCCGCCAAGAAGTCTGTTCGACCCAGCGCCGAGTGCCATCCAATGTCCAAGTCTAAGCGCTACCTCCGTACAATCCGTCTTTCTGTTTGAGCCACGACCAAACACGTTTCGCCAGCCAGCCCAGTCCGACATCACCAAGGCTGGCACGAGCTGGCAAGCCTGGTTCGATGTCTCCATTTACTCACTTCTCTGGCCCGAGAGCTGGAACAGCAAGGGTCAGTCCCATCGGAGATCATTCAAGCGGGTTGCGGGTTCCTTATTTATGCCTTGCGATGCCCCCCGTCCCAAAGAAGCCCGGTCCTTCTTTCGAATACTTTCTTCCCCATCTACCTCCAATCCGTCCGCTCTTCATTCTGTTTTATTTTATTCTCTCATCTCTATTCTTTTAACTTTTTGTATTCCACCCCATACACTCACTATCTTTAATTGTCGGCCAGTACGACACGAGCGCTAGACGCCTTTATTTCTTGCAAATCATCATCGATACCATCAACAAACACACATTCGTTATTTAGAGATCCGGATCTTCTTAAATCTTCAATATGCAATTCACATCTTTCGTCCTTTCGGCCCTTAGCATTGGCTCTGCCCTTGGTAAGTCTTCTTCCCTGGAGAACAGCACCAGATTTCATAGAAAGGTTTATATACTAACAGAATCTACAGCTCAAGCAGGTGTCACCGTCCATGTCGTCCGCGTCGGATCAATGAACGGCTCCCTAGCATTCTACCCCAACAACATCAAGGCAGCAGTAGGAGATATGGTTCAATTCCAATTCGCGCCCAACAACCACACCGTCACACAATCCACCTTCGACGCACCTTGCCAGCCGATCGCCGCAAACTCCAACGTCACAGGCATCTACTCCGGCTTCATGCCCGTATCAGCCAGCTCGACCACTACCCCAACATACACCGTTATGGTCAAGAACACCACCCCAATGTGGCTGTACTGCTCGCAAGGAAAGCATTGCCAGAACGGAATGACCATGGTCATCAACGAGAAGTAAGTCCAGCTCCAGCATCTCTCAGTTTCTCCCTTCCAAGAAGAAAGAGAGAAGAAAAAGTCAACAGAAGCACTTGACTAACACACTGATCAGCACTGCCGCAAACTCCACACGCACACTCGCCGCCTACTCCGCCCTCGCCGCAAAATCCACCGTCAACCTCCCAGGTACCGCCGTCTCAGGCGGCTCCTCCAACACCACCACAAGCACCGGAACCGAGACCGGCTCTGGAACCGGAACCACCTCCCCATCAGGATCAGGCACTTCCGCACCACAAGCCACCACCTCCGGCTCAGCAGCTCACCACGTCCGCGCTGGCGATGCTATGGGTCTTGGTGGTCTGTTCGCCGTTGCCGTTGCGATGTTCTTGTAGAGAAGTCTAGTCATGGACCTATAACCGAGACTTGCTTTTTCTGTTTATCTTCGCTTGGGGTGTATGGAGAGTTGGAGACGAGGGGAGAGGCCGTATATATGTATGCGTTAGGCCGCGACGATGACGATGTATGTCTTAATTCGAGGTTGGGTGGTTTAGGATTGGGGATGATGGATTAGGAAAACCTTTTATGTATAGTGAAAGCGCGATTCTTGATGACGCGGATAAGGCACTTGTGGGTTCGGTTTCTGGGAAAGATATGAATCCAATAGATGATTATGCATATTACTTCAATGTTCGTGAGCTTTGTTGATTTTCGCTTGTTTAGTGCTGGTGACGATGGTGTATGATGGCTGGATGATTTTGGTAGTTCTGAAAATGTCCAGGCCTTGAGCTGGCTACAACTTCAATATTGATGTAAAGTTGGCAAGTTGCACTACTGACTGTGTTCTTTTTATCATGCTTCTTCTCAAACTCATCGCTGGTATACTAGGAACTGGCTCAGTTGTGAAGATGGCCACCAATAAGTTTTTACGAAGCAGTGGTTGCGCACTGAATCATGGAAATGACGTTCTACTGAAGCGGGAGGCATGAATCTTAGACAGTGAAGAGCTGCAATTGTAGAACAGACGAATCCGGATCGCACTCCATCCCGAGTAGATTCCGACATGATCACCAGCAGACCTGAACACCAAGCAGCTGTTCCTATTTGCCGGACGCCCAAATTGCCTTACATTACCTTCACCTGTCCAGCTCAATACCCTCTATACCTCAAAAGTCCAGAATCAACTGCGGTGCCAACCTCTCCAAATCCTCGACCTCCAAATACGCACCATCCCCTCCCCCCACCTCACCACCCTCCAAATTCCCAATCAAACCGCCCTCCTCCCACCCATGCTTCTTCCAATAATCCGCCCTCGTTAATCCCTCCCTAACAAACGTCTCAATATACCTCCCCACAGCCGCATTAGCATCCTTACTCATGCGCGTGTTATCGTGTTGAAAGAAGCCGTGAAGGAGCACATTGATGAGATCTGGTGGAATCGAGGTTTGCCGATTCGATATTAGACCTGCGCTGTCTTCTTGCTGAGGGTTTGATTTTTTGTTCTTGCGCGCGGATGGTAGAGGTTGGCTTGAGAATGGATCGTCGTCGTCGTCTTCGTCGCCGTCCTGTCCCTCGCCCATCTCAATGTCTTCCTCCTCATCATCTTCTGCTTCGTCTTCGTCTCCACTTGCGATATCTAATACCGTGCTCGCATTCGAGACTCGCGGTCTTGCGAAACCACTTGTTCTATCCCTTTCCTTATCTTTGGACTTGGAAGTGGCTGCTGACTTGGCTTTCGATGGTTTGTCGAGGGTGTTTGTGGATTTACGTTTTGTTGTTGTGGAGGTGGAGGGGTTGTTCGTAGAGCCTTTCGGACGCCCGCGGGGTTTTGCGCCTGGTAATTGGGCGTTGGATGTTGGTCTTGGGGGATTGAAAGGTTTGGGTGGCATTCTTGCTGCTGTGGTGCGTAATTTGTGATGTGGGGGGAGATGTTGTATGGAGTCCAAGGATCTGAACTTGTGACGTCCTCGCAATTGAGGTACGTGAAATGGAGGGGCGCGCAACTAGAGGAGGGCGAAGTTTGGTAGTGTATTCGTCTTTTTCTGGGATTGAGTTCGGCGTTCGGAGAGGTGCTTATCATTCATTCGTTCTTGTTGTGAAGTTCTTGGGATGTTTGACGCGTTGTGAAGAAGACGCGAAGTCCTGATATAAACTTCCCGCGTTTCCACGTGATGAACATTGATTCTTTGAGAAGCATCAATCTTGGTTCGGGGCATCTGGGATTATTGAAGAGGAGTAGAATTGGGAGAATCGAAAAGCCGAATGAGACGTCGAGTTGTCTGTGGCAGCGAAGGAAGGCACGATGTTGACACAACCATGTCAAAAGCGTTATGGAGACAATAAATCAACATTCTTTCTACACCTGATTACACTATAAAAGTATCCACGAACCCCTGATCGGAGAGAAAAAAAGCAAAAGACAATCAAACACCTGGCCTGGGTACCGTCCTAGTTTTATGAAGCAGAAACGCCAGGTGCGATGCTGCCCGCGAAAAGAAAAGTAACCGCCACCGATCGTTCATACCATATCCAACCCACTGACAATCGCTCGCTCAAAATGAAACATGCATTTTTAAGCTCGTTCAACCTTCCGCTCGCCAACTTCCATATACTGTGTACACGTTATGACCGAGCCTGGCTTCTGCCTCTAACTCCTCCACTTCTAATTGCCGGTGCGCTGATATCTCGCCTTGACCCTGCACCCTCCACCATCTGCTTTCTAGGTGTCATGGTACCCTGTGCTAGACTTCTTGCTCGACCTCTTCGCTCGCGAATCATTGCAAGGGCTTCTTCGCGGGACATGGTAGGGCTCAATGCCGGATTGAGAGCTGCTGGGAGTATGGTTGGTGGGGTGAGATCTGGTGGGTTGGCGAGTGGGATTCGTGTTGTGGTACTGATTGTGTGGAACGTAGGTACCATTGAGTGCTTCACAGGACTCTCCTCTTCTGTCTCGGGAACATCTTGAGATATTTGGGTTATGGTTGTGTCATTATCACCGTCTTCGGTGCGCGCTGGACTTTGAGGTGCGTCGAAAAGTGAGAGGAGGGAGGTTCTGGTGTCGGAAATGAGAGCTGCTGCCGGAGGCTCGCAGGAAGGAGTTCGTGCGAAGGATCGGGGTTCTTCGTGTATAGCATGAGGAATAGTCTTTTCCGCGGGCGATATCCAGGGAGATTCCTCTGGTGTAGGAGAAGCAGTTCTGAAGATGCCTTCAGCTGGGATGAAGACAGTGCTTGATCTGCCAATCTGGATTTTTTCTTGTTGAGGAGGAGCCGAGGCAGATGCAGCAAGTTCTTTCTGTGCAGCTTTGGAGATGCAGCAGTTCATGCGGCATTCCAACTCCAAGAACTCCACCCTGTCGTGTGCCCGGTTTGCTCTTTGTTGTTCCCACTCCATGAGCATACGCAGGTTGTCTAGCTCCTCCTCACTCGCAGCAGACGAGGTAATGGTGATCATGTCCAAGGACTTGCGCCCTTTCTTTGGGCTGGCAAACTCGTCATCTTCCTTCAGTGTAGGTAGCGGTATTCTACCCTCAGCAGCGATCCTGGCAATTTCCTCATTCTGTGCAATAGTCCTCAAGGCATCACGCTCTTGCTCAACCAGCTTCAGTTGTTCCTGAACCTGACATACTTCTTCTTGGACTCCCACGAGCTGGTATCTCGCTGCGAAAGCTTCCTGTTCGCGCTTCATACTGCGCTCCTTCTCTTGTTCCAGATCCGCTTGTGCCATCTTCATCGCATTGCGCGCCGACTTCAGTTCCTCTTGTAGCTTCACGACCGCCGATTGTGACTTGAACGACTCTTTGCGCGCTCTCCGGATCTCTTTCTCCCACAACGTTTGCGTATGCGCGTGTGTTTCTTTGGCTCGGCCATAGTTTTCCTGTGAGACAATCAGTGACAGCCCACAAATGCGCCGGAAGCGACAGATCACTTACCATAACGTTCTCCAGTCTCTCACCAACTCTGCGTTCTCTCTCCTTACCCTCTTCCACCTGCCTCCGTAGCGCTCGTGTCTCTTCTCTATATCTCCTCATCTCACTCTCTGCCTCTTCCCGACCCAGCATCGCGCGCTTCAACGCCGCATCATTTGCCTTTCTCTCAAGTTGCTTCCCTTGGAAAGCCAGCGAGTTGAATGCAGCAACTTTCTCATGCACACTGCTCTCCCTCGAGTGTCGGTGTGGGCTCCCGGAAGGTGAATCGTCGAAAATAGTAGATGCTCGCTGCTGGTTGACGCGTTCTGGAGATACTTGGAATAGAGGTGTCCCTGGCGATCCAGGGAATTGGAAATTCGGATCCATATCTGTTTGTATGGATATGTGAGAGAAAGGGATGGGGATTTGGAGATTCGTAGGTTGTAGAGACTCTTCGTGGTTCGGATGTGCTTGTGCTTGTGGTCACTGCGGTTGTTTACCTTGGGGTTTATTAGCGCGGTTGCTATGGCAGGCATTATCGAGATTTCGATAACGGAATCTCGGATCACAGCCGTTGCATGTTCATTTAGGTTCGAAAGTGGTCTAAATTATCTATGCGATCTTGATGCTCTATCTATTCCGCATAGATTTTATTTTCAATTACCGCTACATACTGGTGTGAATGATTTTGCCATCCTACCCAAACAATTCATGCGATCAAAGTTCATGCACCCAGCCGAAGACTACCATTAAAACAGGAGCCGCATTTGTCCTGTGCTCTCTCTGTAACAACATTTTCGGAGAAGAATTCCAACGAATGGAAAGACGTCCTAATGACTAAAGCAAATAGTCTACATGGAAAGCTAATCGTGAGAGTTTTATTGATTCTCCTAACTACTACATACCGAGAGTAGTCGAATCTCTTCGGCTGTAGCTTCGCGATGCCCTCATAAGAGCTTAGAACTTCACCAGATAAGCATGACACTTTTTCGAGGGCTGAAGGATGATATGTTTTCTTTTGCTTCTTTCCGGCTGTGATCTATTCAAGACTTTCAAGGTCTGAATATATGTTCTCTCTTTCTAGAAATAGACGGTGAGGACGATGGCATCATGTAGGTCCGATGCAACAGCTCTGCATTCGTGCTTAATTTCATGGATTTGATACACGTGAACAACGAAAGAAACATGCTTAGACAGATGCATATTCGTGCTAGAGTGACAAAGTCTGGCCATGTCATACTAAATCGGCGAGCTTATCAGCGAAGCTTTGAAGCTGGACTTTATCAACGATACGACTCAAACATGACAAACGATTGAACAGACCGAGCCTCAAACACAAAAGAACAGAAGTCCAAAGCATCTAGATATGAAGTCATTGTGCAGAATCATAAACAAAGACCCCAAGAATTTTTCCGGGTTTGTTTTGAATGTTTGCTCCCCTTTTCCGCTCACCCTTTCCAGCCAGGCCGGCCGAGAGATTTGACCCGATCCACCAGCTGCAAGGACTGGCCGAAAGTAACAAAGTTGAAGCAGTGCACGCAGATGAGAAACAACACAAACAAAGCGGAACCAAAACAAGAGATAATTGAGATGCCTGTTATCTACTTAGATAATTTTCAAAATTAATATAGAATTAAAGCAACGGGAGAGAGGAATGCGCCTTGAGATATTTATTTATTTCCCCAGCCTCGCTTCCTCAGGCATCTTCGGTCAATCTCGGGTCCTAGCGACACTAGCCCCGTCTCGCCTCTCTAATTTTTCAAGCTCTGTCCTCCTGGAACCCTTTCCCCGAACATAAATTCTCGAAGGTCAATCCTCCATCCACTTCCATCCTCTCATACCATTCTTTTCCACTCCATCCAACATCTCCCCTCAGTCCTTTGATCAGTCGATCTCCAGTCTTCATCATGAGCAACGAACCCCCAAAGAAGGAGTCCGTCATGGGCGTGTAAGTTCTATCCCGTTTCCTTTCCCCCTTCAACGTCAACTCCCGGGTCAATTGGCAGCGCGACTACCAGCCATCAACACATCTTCTGCCATCGCCATGCGACCTCAATGGTGCTCAATTGGTATCGGACAGTGATATTCAGATGTGCTGGGTGCTCTGCTGTTGTCCTGAGAGCTTTTCTGTCGCTCAATGGCCCCGGGTCAAACTTTTGAATCAATATCAATCATCATCTATGAGCTGAAGCTGACATTTTCTTTCACAGTCCTCCCTTCGTTATCGATTTCTTGAGTACGTTTACCTTTCCGAGCCGGAATAATCATTATCGCCATTGAAACGATGGTCGATGATGGATTCACATGTGCTGGCGCTTGGCTGCAATGGCTCTGAAGGATATCAACTAATCCGCGATAACAGTGGGTGGTGTCTCCGCCGCCGTCTCGAAGACCGCTGCTGCTCCTATCGAGCGTGTTAAGCTGTTGATCCAGAACCAGGTATGTTCGCATTTGTTATGATCTTCCAGCCCCAAATATCTACATCCTTGCCGGATATCCGTTTTGGGACGTGCAGAAATGGTGCCAAGAAATAAATAAGCAAATATTTTGGCCCATCGATCTTAGGATGCCTTTCTCGACACAACCCCATCAATTCCGATATTTGACCATGTAGCTTCTGCGGTGACTAACTCGCTGTATCTAGGACGAGATGTTGAAGACTGGCCGTCTTGACCGCAAGTACGATGGTATCGCCGAGTGCTTCAAGCGTACCACTGCACAGGAAGGTGTTGCTTCTCTCTGGAGAGGAAACACTGCCAACGTCATCCGTTATTTCCCAACACAAGCTCTTAACTTCGCGTTCCGTGACACCTACAAGTCTATGTTCGCCTTCAAGAAGGAGCGTGATGGATATGCTAAGTGGATGGCTGGTAACTTGGCTTCCGGTGGTGTAAATTTCTCCTACCCTTCATCTGCCAAACATCGCTAATATATCACAGGCTGCTGGTGCCACTTCCCTCCTCTTCGTCTACTCCCTCGATTACGCCCGTACCCGTCTTGCCAACGATAACAAGAACGCTAAGACTGGTGGTGAGCGTCAATTCAACGGCCTGGTAGATGTCTACAAGAAGACCCTCGCTTCCGATGGTATCGCCGGTCTCTACCGTGGTTTCGGTCCATCCGTCGCTGGTATCGTCGTTTACCGTGGTCTCTACTTCGGAATGTACGATTCCATCAAGCCTGTCCTTCTCGTCGGTCCTCTTGAGGGTAACTTCCTTGCCTCCTTCCTTCTCGGATGGACTGTCACCACTGGTGCCGGTATCGCTTCCTACCCTCTCGACACCATCCGTCGTCGTATGATGATGACTTCCGGTGAGGCCGTCAAGTACAAGTCTTCCATGGATGCTGGTCGCCAGATTATCGCCAAGGAGGGTTTCAAGTCTCTCTTCAAGGGTGCTGGTGCCAACATTCTCCGTGGTGTTGCCGGTGCCGGTGTCTTGTCCATCTACGATCAAATGCAGGTCCTGATGTTCGGAAAGGCCTTCAAGTAGAGGATGACAACTGTAGTATAGACTGTGTCGGGGGTGTGGTGGAAGCTGGTAATGGAGCGGAGGTCATTTGACGGGTGGTCGTTGAGAGGGTGTTGCGGCAGGCGGAAGTTGTTACAGACATCCATTGCTATGGTGTTGAGCAACTCGTGGTGATCTGGGTTGGGTAACCCTAGTCACTGCTGTACTTTATTACCAAGGCAATTTCCTCTGTTTTCCTCTGACTTGCTGCTCTTCATCTTCGTTGGGATCCTTCTTTCTTCATCGGTCTTTTACGCATGCATGGTCAATAGATTCTGAAGGCGGTGGGGTGGTCAAAATCGAATGGAAACATTCACTCTATCTACTCATTCCTCCGCAAGTGATACACGTTTGTCAAATGTTTCCAACATGTTCTCGAGTGAGAAATGCCCGTTGCTTTTGGATGCGCAGTGTATAGTTAATACGGTGTAAACCTGGCCAAAATGTAGTTTGTAATTACAGTCAAGTACTCATGCCTGTACTACGAAAGAGGCTCTCCTGGTCGCCAGGAAGCTATCGGTAGATGGTCCGTCGGTCAACATGTTGCTTTGGTTTTTCAAGCACATATACTTATGGTTATCCGTGAATTGAAAACCTTATCCTGCTCATATAGGGGACTTACTTCTAAGGGCGCGAGTGCAGTCTTGCTGTTTGGTACGGTCACTTTAATATGCCTCGAAGTATGGCAATCGTCCGGAACTGAAGGGCAACAATGCAAATATTCACTGGGAGTCAGTGGACAGAAGGCACGTTGACACTTGACCAGATCCTCACTCTCTTGCTTCGGTGACTTCTGTCTCCTGTCTCCTGTTTCTCAGCACTTTGTGTAACATTTTGCGTTTCCCTTGCTTGTCTGGTTCGCTGGCAACCCTCACATTCTAGGCATCAAGGAATGAAAGCATGTCAAGAAAGAACTCGAGGTACTGGGTTCGCTCATCACAATAGCAAAGGTAGATAGACTTAGCTGCTCCGTGAAACGGCAGAGGGTCCAGGAAGTTAGACACTACTTGACTGTCTCCATTTGAGGTCGCCTATCCATCCGTGGACACTCTGTTGTTTACACGACCATCTACGGAGCGAATCACGGTTCCTTGCTACGAGGTCACATCTAGTCAGTAACTTATCAGCATATATGCGAGAGTTTCTGGACGCTGCTCATGTCATTCACCGCGCTACACGTGCTGTATGCCGTGTCGTTCCTTCCCTTGGCCAATGTCGACATGTTTAACGAGTGACTGCCATCCCTCATTGGTACCGTAAAGTTGATTGGCTTTGTGTACTCCGAAGCATGTCTTTTTCACTCTCAACAGCCATCGTTCAGTTTTATTTTCACAACGAGAGCTAGAGAAGACAAGCGTCTCTCCTTCAATCAACCACGCAACCTCACGTCCTTCGATACTCGATTCGACCAAGTCCGAGTGATTGATTAATCAACTTCGCGGTCGACTACATTATAAGAATATTATTCTAAGGAGCGATTGGGTGAAGTGATATCCCAGCTTCATTTGCACCTCCTCACCATTGCCATTAGCCTGCTCCTGCCTCCTCCCAAGCCTCTTCAAAGTGGTGGCTTCAATTGTCTGTTGGCAGCAGCTCATCGCCAGCAATTTAGCAGACAATCTGCGGCACGGTCTCCAGTATGGCAACCCGCAAGCGTCCTCACCATGCTCCCAAAGCTGCCAAGCCAGCGTCTCAGATCAAGAGGATTGCTGTCAATCTCAATGGCTGGGCAGTGGAAGATGGCATGAAGAACAGAGGGATACACGAACTCATTACCGCTCGAGCACCGATTCAGGCTTCCTACAATTCAGTGATTTCGAACAATGTCGACCAACGTCACATATTCAGACAGACCAAAGGATTCACCGTGGCCGAACAGGCTCCTCCTACAGATGGCATCCGCCAGTATCATATTGTGGGATACGCACCTCGCTCCATTCCTCACGACGAGTACACCACGAAGAACAAAGCCTATGGGAAACATGGCCGCAAGACCATGGGAACTACCTCACCCGCAAATGTTATTCCTTGGGACAAAGACACCATACCCGTCCTCGTTGTCGCTGAACTCAACTTGAAGCCAAATGAAGGAGTCAAGTTTTGGGCTCTGCTCTGGCAAGTGGATGGGCTTTGCACTCCCTTCGCTATCAAGAACGATAGCATCTTCTTCCGTTGGGAGTACCGCACCCTTGCTCTAACCTTGAAGGCGACAAAAGCTGCTTGGATCGAGAATGTTGCAAAGACTGTCGAGACACTCAGCAGGAGGGGTGATCCCGAAGTACACACGTCTTTAGACGTGTGCAAGACGGAGTCAGTGTCACCGGTTGCAAAGAGAGATGCTCAGGGAATTGCAATTGCTCCGGAGAAAATTCAAAATAATGAACATCGCAGTGGGCATTCAATCGCAGGTCCATCATCTAACAACGTTTCCTCAAGAACAACTCCCTATCCGAAACAGCCCAGTCATGGGGTTCATATTCCAGCTCTTGCGGTGAATTCGACTCCAAAGCCTCAAAACACTTTACCGACTTCTAAAGTACCCGCACCAACCCACAATCTCAATCTCCAAGCCAACGGTTCCAATGACGACGAATTGATCGCTCCCGAAACCCTCCAAGCAGCCAAAGAGCTGCAGCGAATCGCCCGTCGATCCTTCGAAACCGAGCGCGCCAAACTCACCGCTGAACAAGCATCTTTCACGGCCAAACAAGCCGCCGTCACTAACTGGCGGGACTCTCTCCAGCAAGAGAAGCGAGTCTTCGAACAAAGTATCTCGTTCCAAGCGAACAAACTAGCCGAGCGAGAGAAGCAAGTTGAAGCTCGTGAGCATCGCGTCTATGAGCGTGAGCGGCATGTCCAGGTCCGAGAGAACGATATGAAGGGAAAAGAGGCGAGAGTGAAGGGCTGGGAGGAAGAATTAAGAACCTGGGATACGGATCTCAGGGAGAGAGGAAGGATCTCGTTTGAGAGGGAGGCTGTTCATCAGGATGATTTAGCGAGATTGAAAGCTCGTGAGAATGAAATCTTAGAGCGTGAAGAAGATGCTCAGGAGGCACGGAGAGTTCTGGGTGAGAGTGTTGATCGGGCGATGGAAGCCCTTGTGGCGGTCCAGCAGGCTCGGAAGAGACCCGCAGAGCCTGATGGGGAGGGAAAGTCGAAGAAGCAGCGAAGTGGCGCTGGCTGCTAAAGTTTAGAGAGCTGCTGGTAGCTTTTGATTTTGCGGTGACGGTACCACTACTCCTTGAAAGTTCATGCTATTTCAGTGGAGGACGTTTCGATTCGAATGGATTTGGTCTGGGAAAAGTTGGCGATTTCGAGTTTTTTTACTGCATCATTTTTGCCGATGGTGAGATTGATTCTCTGGAAGCTGAGAGGCAGATTAGTTAAAAATGCCAGCACATAGAATTGCATTTCATCATACATCATGCTTGAAATATCGAAGGATTTTTAGTACATTAGGCGATTACATTCAAGCGTAGAGATTGCCAACATGTCGAAAGTGGAACATAAGTGTCCTAAAGATTCCATGTATCGTTCTCGTCCCTTTTTCTGAATGAATTGAGTTGCACACATGATAAGCAGAAGCAGACCTAAGCAAATATGCGAAAGCGGTCGCAGGAATCATCTATTAAGCGAACACCTAAACAAGCAACAATTTCACTTCATCATACCAGAGGTTCAATCTCTTCACCAAGTCAACCGGGTGCAGAACCTACTCCGGATTTCAACTGCAATAGAAAGTGACCAATTCAGCTGAGGAATTCTGCCATAAGGTCGTGCTTTGCAAAGCGAAAATGCCGCTCCCCCGAATCTCGATCATAAGTCTCTCATGCACCACTTTGGGTCGTATCAGCTCATTTGCGTAAGCAAAGGCCACCAGAGCACAGTTTCGAAGCCTCCCGCTGTAGGTCTAGTAAGCCATCATCATCGTCTCGGTGTCGCTTCGTGCTTTGCATGGCAGTCTCACCCTCCGTCGGTGTCTCCTCCTTGAGAGCAGCTTGCATAGCTTGGCCCAGCTCGGGTCATGGCTGAATGAGTGATTGTTCGAAGGTCTCAAGCCAGGGCTTTCGGGGATCGAGTGAAAACCTTGTCGGTTCTAGCTCAGCTTCTCGCTGCTGAAGCGCCTGTTCTCTAGCTTCCAGCTGAATACACCGCACCTCAAGATCCCTCTCTTTGGTAGCGAAGTCGCGTTCCTGTTGCTCGAGCAATTCCATTCTTCGAAGGATTGTACGTACTTGCAATTGCCTTGCAAGGCCCCAGCTGATTGCGAGATCTGGAACTAAACCAGGACCTGCCAAGTCTTCGAGAATGAAAACTTGTCTTGCGTCTGAAGTTCCAGGAAGAGCTGTTGATCTTTCGTCGTACGTGCTCAGTGTGATCGAAGAGTCTGAGACTGAATTTTCTGTGACGTGATCACTAGAATCTTGGAAATTGCCTTCGGGTTAAGTACTCGGAAGGCTCGAAACCATTTGATGTTCATCTTCCCTTCCTCCCTCCCCCTCTGCTTGTTCTTCATCCTCGCTCTCCGACTCCATCTCGACCACCGAATCATCAGCCCCCTGATTTTTCCGGCTTATGAGCTTCAAGATCGCATCCCTAACAAGCTTCATCCAAACATGTTCTCTCCTTGATAGCATCATCTCTGTAGACCGGAACTCGGCACAGAAGAACACTTTGTCCTGACGAACAACATAAGGCGTACTGAGCCCATTTGCAAGCCCCATGAGAGCGTAGAACTTGAGGGATTCACCTAGGTATGTGCCCCCATTGCAGCTCAGTGGTACGCCGACAAGGACGGGAGGAGCCTCTGCATCCCATGGTATCACATTGCGCGGTCGCTTCGTACCGACAGGTTTGAGCTCACCGGGATTGCAAGCGACGTTTTCATGGTCGTGCCTGCTCTCTATAGACCGTAAGGCGTAGCCAACTATGAGATACTATCCCTTATAAGTTGAAGAAGGAACAGTCTCAGCCGTTGTGAAAGACTGAGGTGCCCTGAACAGAGAAGATGCTGTCCCGGAGTTTTTGACCGTCTGTATGAGACGGAGGTACGAAGTAGATGGACATCTTGCGTTGATAATCAAGCCTCGATCTTGGCCGACCATCCCATCTTCCAGTGCCCAGCCATGGAGATTGAAGGCGAGGTCGTTGATTTGCGTTGCTTCCGTGGTCGGTCCGTCTTGGGAAGCCATTATAGCAAGCGATTGCGCTTAAGTCGTCAGTCAAGGTGAGTAATTTGACTGAATCAATTTTCATGAATTTAGTAGAGAGGCTGAATTTCCAAGCTTTGATGGATGTTGATCTAGTTCAGGCTTGGATGTCGTGACTTTGCGGACATGAACCAGTATGTCGCCGCAGAGTTGGACCTTAGCCTCTGTGGGTTACCCGATTTAGTCCACACCCCAGTGATGCTTTAGACACTCACGCAAGTTCTAGTACGAGCTATTGGGAGCGGAATAATGGGAATGGATGGTAAAGCTGTATGCATCATTGACGTAGTGAGAGGTGGTACCAGATGTTGTAAAGCGCCACAGAAGGCTCAAAGCTGATCGGAAAGAAATCGAATGGCGAGAAAATCAAGACTCGAGTGCTTCAGATGATAGTTGAAAATAATCCCTCGCTTTGTACTTGATGAGTGATTAGGATCTTGAAATGAGGAGCTCGGCTTTCTTTCAAATTGGTCCCGTAAAAGATAGCATTTATAGAAAGTGGCAGGGCTTCAGTACAAGAAGACGACGAGAGTCTCGTGTAGCTCAAAATCGAGGCGTTGACCAGAAAATAAGTCGACACGTATCTCACCGCACTTCTAAGTGAAGAGGCCACTTGGATCGATGGATATATGTGTGACTTCTTTTCCAGAGTTTGCAGAGAAGTTGTGGAGAGAATAGGAAAGAGAGCCAACAAGACACTAGGCCGAACTTTGAGAGGCTCCTTCCTGAAGTAGAACCTGTTTCTTCGACACGATTCGATGAGATTTGGATCATTTGAAGTATCGGCTCATATCCACGGAATCATCGCTGCCGTCGGCACATGCCTTGAAGAAAAGACTTCTTGCCTTGAGGATTTGGAGAAGATTGGAGGGATCGTAAATATCGTAGCTTGTCTTTTCAATGATAGCAATTTTTTTTTGGCACAATCAGCATGTGGAACGGTAAACAAACGCAAGACACACAGAATCGAGGTGCGACTTGTCAGAGCTCGTACTGTAGACTAGCAGACTAGGTATCTGAAAACCCACCGAAAATGATCAACATATGGAGATTGATAGAAGGCCTCGCTTAGGCGCTTAGGCTTGATGCGAGTCAGAGCAAAATTCCACTGAGCGAAAGTTGTATACTGGTCCGTTTGGAACAGCTTCTTCTTGCCATCAATGAGCTAGCTGCTTGGAAATTTGGACAACCTCCATGTGTGATTCAGAAGCCCAAAAGTCTAAGAAGAACGATGGATGTTCTCGACCAGCGTCAAATAGGAGAAATGATTCCTTGGCGACCAGCTTTCATTGGGCTCAAGGAGCGAGCCGTCGGGAAAACAGGTCGCCGTCCTTCAAGGATTTGAAGCTTGATTGTGACAGGCTGGAAATGGCGATGACAGCCCCCAATTTCGGTTTTCACGTAAAATACCTGGAGAGATTCTGCAAGCGAAACAGGGGTCGCTTGGATACAGGGAGCAGTCAAGTCTGTCAGTGGTTGGATCGGAGGGGGCTCATGCATCAACCTAGGACTTGGGACGGGGCTTTGCGACTTATTTTCAGAGCAAGCACGCTGAGTGGAGGAAACTGGAGAAAAGAGCCTCAAAGATGCATTAGCGGTACCTTAGCCGCTTCCCGCAAACAACACCGCCACGGGCTGCCACGGGCTGGTACGGGCTGGTACGGGCTGGGGCAGGGGCTTGTTCAACGCTGTAGATTGACAAGCATATGCCCTGAAACAGGAAGGATGCAGCAGCAGTGCGGCACAGCTTGTCAGCGCCAGTTCCCAGTCGCTCTGCTCTCTCGTGCCATTCCATTTCTCACTCTTCCTGTCGCTGACCGTGAGTCCCAATCCCTCACTTTCTCTGTCTCAGTATTCGTCCCTTCAAATATCCATTTTGACTGTCTTTCCTTACGTCACGGGTATATACTCGCCCTCAATGAGAGGTCTACTATCGTTAGGTCTTGTGTGGGCTTCATGCCTTTCGAGTGTTACAAGCGAGAAGACTTCCCTGACTGCGGCGCGAAATGAGCAACGCAAAGATGGGAGGATAGAAGAGAGACAGCAGCCAGGCGTCGTCGCTGCTAACATCTTCCTGCGGAGAGGGTATCATTCATGTAAGAATATTAATCATAACTGCTCGGCCTGCATTTCAATTGGAAATAATTCTAACAATGCATAGCCGTCGTTGCTGGCAACTATTTATACATAGATGGAGGCGCGTTTTCCTACCAACAGGGAGGCTCACTCCAGATCCTCCACTCGACGACAACATTATCAATCGACATGTCCAAATCGTGGACGAATTCCTCCGTGGTAATTAACTCATTTTCGAAACCGAGCGGAGTTCCATATCTAGACGACGGCACATTATGGTATAATGAGAAGGAAGGTACACTCCAAGTGGGTTTTACTGGAGCGGCTGCGCGATTCAACAATCCTGAGGACTCAGGGTATCCATTGGGAATGTGGTCTTTCAAATTAGACGGTCAAGGTGGAGGAACATGGAGCGAAGACACCGCTGCTACGGATGCTATCGTGAGCGCGGGGTTGACGAGACCTTACCAAGGATTGTCAGCTTTTGGCGGAGATTCTGCGATCAATATCGGAGGCTATGAGAATTCCAGGACAGTGCCAGAAAATGTGAACGTTACCGACCAGATACCAATTCCCGGAATCGTGCAGTATAATATGACGACTGGAACTTTTACGAATTCAAGTGCTGCTGGATACAATTTCAACGGTACCGCTGAACGAGGCATGGTGCACTATATTCCCTTTTTTGGACCCAAGGGTGTCTATATCATCCTCAGTGGTGATATTTCTAGGCGCAACTTCTATTCCGCTGCAGAAAACATTCAGCCATTCAGCACGTTGACTCTCTATGACCCGGCGACTGGTACATTCTTCAACCAGACAGCTAGCGGCAATTTTCCTAATGGACGGATCGAATTCTGCGCAACTGGTGCAAATTCGACGAACGGTACATATGAGATGTGAGTTCCAGTGGTTGAAAAGTTGAGTATCACAATACTGACAATTATACAGTTTCGTCTATGCCGGATGGGCAGGCCGCTTGGGAAATCAAGCCCTACCATACGACGAGATGTATATTCTTACTCTGCCAGCCTTCCAGTGGATCAAGGTTCCTTACGCACCTGCCAAGCCTAGACACGGCCACACTTGCGAGACTGTCGGAAAGCGGCAAATGCTGGTCATTGGAGGTGTCGATACGTTGCAAGATGAAGCAACAAATGCGGCACCTACATTGGATCAAGTGACTTTTTCTACCAGGGACCAGTTCTCACAGGGCCTTGCGATCTTCGATATGACGACCTTAACCTGGTCTGGGCAATATGACGCCGATGCCGCAGCCTATGAGCAATCTGATCCAGTAAAGAACTACTATGCCTCAAAGTAAGTCACAGGACAATTGGAAATCAGTGACAGGTCGCTAACGAATCTTCAGCTCTCGCGAGCCATCAACCTGGGCATCCCCAACTCTCAAAGACTTGTTCTCAGTCACCCATTTCACCAATGGTAAGTGGCCCTAATCTATACCTAAAGGTCCAGGCTAACAACCAGCAGCCACATCCTCATCCTCGACATCATCCCCAAGTCCCACCAACACTGGCGCATCCGAGTCCACCAAGAAAGCTTCCATTATCGGTGGCGTAGTTGGCGGCGTTGTCGGTGGCCTCGCCGGCGTCGCTCTCATCGTCGGTCTCATCTTCTACATGCGCCGCCGCAAGCGCCGTGCAGCGGTTTCCGAACTCCCTACCAACAACCCCAGCCCTGTCGCAGGAGGTCAAGTCGACACTGCCTACCAGGGCGAGTATAGAGGCGATCACAAGCCGTATGCGGCGCTGATGTCTGAAGCTCCAGGCTCGGATGTTCACGGCAGCCCCGGGTATGCACAGGAGTTGAATAGCCAGCCGCAGCATTATGAGATGGATGCAAGGCAGCGGCATGAGTTGGCCTGATTTTATGGTGGTAGTTTTCTTTCTCGGAGCTCGGAAGCGAGACGAGATGAGATTTTCTCCTTCAAATACCCTTGGTTCTACAAATTTTGATTTGCATTTTTCGCAGTTTTGGGACGATATATAGCGGGAGTTATTGGATATCTGGTCAGATGAATGGAAATACAGCGGTGGCATTGTATAAGTGTACTTAGGCATTGGCCTTGTGATTAGTTTAGATAAGAGGGGTTAGAAATGTTAATACCTATATCTGGCCCACTTTTTTGTATTTTGCGCTGTTCAAACACGTAAACATGCAAGCAGCAACTCGTGACTGTTGACTGAATATGTGGCGAAGCGAAAGCCTTGCCAATGAAACCAGAGGTGGCGAAGTGTCGAGGTGGGCTTGTTTACTTTCGCTTGAGAAATGGGGGGGGGGGGGGGGGGGGGGTGGGAAAAAATAAAAAAAAAAAAAAAAAAAAAAAAAAAAAAAAAAAAAAAAAAAAAAAAAAAAAAAAAAAAAAAAAAAAAAAAAAAAAAAAAAAAAAAAAAAA